>DF357975.1:5142-48892 GCA_000787875.1 Solanum virginianum | reverse complement strand
TTGGAGGTTTCGTAGAGATTTCCAATGTTGGACCAAGTGATATGGATGGTGACTACGAGAGGATAATATGAGTCATAGATTAGACTATAACTCATCAAGTTGTTTTATATAGTGTAGTCAAAGATTCAAGAAAGCTGAACATAAAAGTCTGATTATGACTCGTTATCCGATTTATGAGTCATAACTGTGAGTCATAGCAGCTGCCGACCATTGTTTCTAAGTTTTTTAGGGACTTGTTTGTAAATAATATAAATAGTAAATTTTAGGTTTTTAGATGTAGTTTTTCATAGTTAGACAAATTTACAGAGAGTAGAGTGGAGAGCATGAATGTTAGAGATAACTTTCAGGGTTTATCTTTGGAGACAAAATATTGGAGAAGAGATTCACTTATTGATTCATTTCATCTTTCAAGCTTGTGATTCTCAATTCAAATTGGATTTTCTTGTTGATTAACATATTATGTAAGTGATTCACTATGTCTTCTTTAGTCATTATTGCCCAAGATATAAGTAGCTAAACCCAAAACATGGGATTGTGAGAACCATGAGAATCTAACTTAGAAAACCCGGGTAATTAGCAATTTTGGAAATAGATGTTTGCATGTATTAACTAATCTTTTTCATGTTGCATGTTTTCTAATGGTGGCCAACATTAGATCTCTCCTAGTGTCATGATCCCAATCAAGGTAGTGATGTATAGGAAAAGAAGTTGGTTAACAGAATTCAATCGATTCTTTCTCATCTAATCAATCGAACCTGGCCAAGGGGAGGTTCAGTGGGACAATAGGTAATGGTTAGTATATTACAATATAGAGATGTGCCAAGTCCCATAATGAAATTCGAGCTTTACCTTTGACCAATGGGTTGGAAGAACTTAAATTACCATCCTGCATATAGTATTCTAGTCGAGAATTATATTATTTGGGGAAGTTGAGTTAGTGTATCATGGGTGACACAATTAACCAAGGTTCTCTATATATTGATTGTCTCTCTTCTTAGATAATTTAGTTTAATTTCTTGTAAATTATTGTAAACCCCCCTTCCTTTAGGAATTGAGTTTTTGATACTTGAATCACTTATTCGTGAATCTATGTAGAAAGTCCCCATATTCTCTGTGGGATTTGACTCTAACCTCGGTTAGGTTTATTACTTTAAAGATCATTTTTCCTCTAAAGGAGAGGTCTGTCTTGAGCTGATCAAAAGAAAAAAGGCACTGTTGTCGAGGAATATGATTATACTTTGACTGGATTCACTAGTAATACAATTCAAGTGTTAATTTCTTTGCTCCATTGTATTTTACTTTTGTTTTGTTTTTGTTTTTTTAGTTTCTTTATAGGGTATACAAGTGTTGTATTCCCAACATAAGGAGGCAAGGCATTCCCTTAACTCTAATTGATTTAGAGATCCAACGAATTACAAGAAGTATGGCCCAAGAAAACATTAACATTATGGGAGCTATTGTGGTACCGCCCTTATTGGCCAACTCAACATTCACAATTTCTAGTGAGCTACTACAAATGTTGCAAAGTTATGGTTTGTTTAGGGTCCTACCGTCAGAGGATCTACATGGTTACTTGCACAATGTTATAGGTATTTGCAGAAGTGTAATGGGAACATAACGTTTGTCTATAGATATTGTGGGACTTTATGTCTTCCCACTGTCTCTTACAAGCAATGTTGCATTGTGGTTATCTAAAATCTCACAAGGGGTAATCACTAGTTGGGTGGAGTTGAAAAGGGATTTCTTTACAAGGTTCCTTATTAGATCAAACAGGATTGAGTTGAGGGACTAAATTATTAGCTTTCAGCAATTCCATGGTGATTCACTCATTTCCATATGGGAGCAGTACAAAGGATGCTTGAGGAGTGCTCTGAACCATGGTATTTTGGACACAACAATACTTGCAAGTTTCTATCAACCACTGAAACTAGATAATCAAGCATATTTAAATGGTCTTATGAGAGGTAGAGACTTAGAGAAATCATTCGCAAAAGTTGCTGAACAGATGGACAAGTTGCCTGGCATTCACCGTATGTATAGACCTATATGTGAACAACTAACTAGTTACATGGATAATTCTGATAGGTGCTCTGACCAGGTAAAGAGAAATGCAAAAATCTTCCAAATGGTTGATCAAAACTGAGCAAATCTGGAGATGCTAATGGAATAGATGCAAGATCTAAACACTCTAGAGCGTAGACAGAGAATCCGCCATACTAAGGAGGCAAACCATGAGGAATAGAGTGGTAGGAGTAGCTAGATCATGCTACCGCACCATCCGTATAAGGGAGATGAAGTGCTAGAGTCAAAGATTTGCTTGTCCAGTTGATCAAAAGGGCATATACCTATGAAGAGATGCGAATAGAGAATAAGTTCGACATTATCAAGATAAATTATAAAGTTGATCAACAGTCGATGATAATTTAACAATGTAATAGCCTATTCATACTTGTATCAACACAACTAGACTGGATTCAAAGTGGCATGATGAAAGAGGCAAAGTCTGGTGACAAAGATTCACCAAATCTTGAGCAAGTTTGAGTACTCAAGATGTCTAAGTTGTGTCGCGACTGTAAATCAGGCGCTACTTGGGAGGCAACCCAAGCATTTTTTATGTTTTAGCTTAGTTTTGAGTTTATTTTTAGTTTTTGAATTCTGAGTTGATTTTCTGATTATGTTTTCATTAGTATTTTTGACATTCGGTTTGTTGCATCTAGGGTGCAAGTGCATTTTATGAAGAGCATACTAGTTCAAGATAAAAATTGCAAATTTTACTAAGATTTGCATTTGTTGCAATCTCTATAACAAGGCTTAAAAGTCATATTACACCTTATGACTTATAGTCCTATCTCGTAAAAAGTTACAGTGATAAGGTTTTGTGTACACTCCATCCGCGAGCCAAATTTATGACTTATAGACCAATCTACAGGTCGTGAATGGGGTTTGTGAAACCCAACTATATTTCTAAAATTTTTTTCTAAGTGTTGAGTAGTCTATGAGACCAGGACCTACAAGTCATACACCAAGCTACGACTTGTAATTGGGGTTTATACACTCGATTTGGTGAATTTTAAATGTTGACCCGATAAAGTAGAAAAGGGATCAAAATTAATTTGACCTCACTTTTACCCTGATTACTAATGTGTTTATCAAATTTATTCTCTCCCCCACTATTTTTGATCATTTTTCTAGTGACTTCACCAAATTTAGGCAAGATATTCTGGCACATCTAGGGTTTCACCTATTTGCATCCTTTTTCATCTTCACAACCTTCATTATCTCTAGTAAGTTGCTTTGTTAAGTTACAATCCTAAAATTTCCATTCATCTTCATTATGTGCTTTATGATTGTGATTGACTTGAGTTATAAAAATTAATTTCTTGAATAGAATGATTAGGGAATATGAAATTAAGGGTGTGCCTGATTTGATATATTGCCATGCCTGGAACTCTATGTTATGGCCTTGTGATTGCTACTTGAATGCCTATAATATCATGATCCTTGCTTAATTGAGTTGTTGTTAGTTGGTTTATGAAATGTAAATTAATTTCAATTAATAGGAGTATGATTTTTTGTGGGCCATATTGATTTAGTTGGAGTCATAGGTTGATTAATTCTTGTTGTACCTGTTCAACTTTACCCCTGGTGCATTTTAACATGATTGAGTGATTATTGTTTGTGCTTTGCGGGTGATACTATAGGTATATATTTGAATGAATTTGAGAAGGATGAAATGACTAGGTATTGATTGCGATGGGGTAAATTTTTTTTGAATTTAGGTTTGGGGTACGGTTGTATTGTCCTTAACATATAAGTGTTCATATACTTGCTACGATGCTGGTAGGATAGTATTTGAATTGTTCATAGGGTACGTGTGATGAACTAGGGTACTTAAGGTACCTGTAATTTCTTATTACAAGAGTCCTTTATGAATCTTAAATGAATCTACGAATCATAATTGCCTCTTGTAAGAAATTGCAGTGCCTTAAGTCCTGAGTATGCATCATACAATACCTTCTACGAGTCATAGATAGGTCTCAAGGACTCTTACCTGTTTTAATTTTTCTCTCTGGAACTTTATACGAAATCGGTTCATGACTCTTAATCCAAGTTATGAGTCATACCTGTGTCTCGTCTAAATATCCAATAATCAATATTGTTATGTACTTTTGATTTACGGGACTACTTTATGACTCACAGTTCCAACTATGACTCCTACCTGGTTCTCATATACATAGACATGAAAATAAGAAACTCATCTCATACAATCCTCAACTTTATAGTGTCTCATGGTATCACAACATGTATAGCTTTGAATATCATAAACTATCTCTTTAAATCATCACATCATAATATCAAATAAAGGGTTTCCTTTCATTCATAACTTTTATAACATTCTCATAAACTCATAGCACGCTTAACTTCCCTTCCACATCAACAACTTCCATAACTCACATGTGCTACCATAAGCCTTCATCACATAAGAGATTTGCCACATAACTTAGTCAAAACATGTTGGGTATATGTATTTAAGATTAAAATCATAGAATTCAAGAATAAAGAACATGAGAGGGGTAAACTGAAGACATTTAAGAAGTCATTCAAATAATCCAAGAAAATAATTGAAAACCCAAAATTTGGGTGTCATGAAAACCACTCAAACATTTATAATATTTTAGAATCTTTCAAGATGTCACAGCTTACAAAACTTTACTGTAATAATCTCAATCACTAATAGGAGCATATGAATCAATAAATCAAGAATCAACAAATTTCTAACATTTTTCATGTAATGGAGTGATAATTGAAAATACTCATAAAGAATTAGTCATTAGAATTAAAAAAAATTAATAAAAATAGTATTGGGGTTCCATGAGTGAAAAAACCCATGGATGAAGACGCACATACCTTAAACATGGAGTTTCTTGTAGAAAATTAGATGAAGACTTAAGGCTTTACTTGGATTTCTTGAGTTCCAACCAAACTTCTTGAAAATCTTGAGAATGGATGGAGAATTTGGTGAAGATTAGAGAGGAATTTGACAGGCTTTAGGTGAGTTTTGGAGTTGAAAAAATGGCTAAGGATGAGGGTTTCATGTATATATAGACATTGGGTAATTACCCTATTATCCATGAGGGAAAAAGGGAATTTTTAACTTATGGTGCATCTAGCCGCGACGTAGATAGTCACTGATTCCAAAATATCACTTTGCACAAATAAAATATACCCTGTAGGTAACCATTCCCCCATGCAATAGTGCTCTCTGAACAAGAATATGAGGTCGAATTTGTGAAATACTACACAAATTTTGAGATATTAAAATAATGTATCATATAGTATTTCGGGGCTACGTTGAGGGGTGTTTCAATATCCCCCTGGGAACATTCATCCCCGAATATGAATAAAGATAGCATGAATAGAATGGAACATCTATAATCTCCTACTAAAACAATAATGCAAATTAAACATTATTTTCATACAACTTTCAAATTCTGTATCATACAAATCATTTTAAAATCATCAGTAGTACATTTTCATAATTGCACATGAAACTTCAATAAACTTATTTCATGATCATGCATGTATAATAAGTAACATGTCAAGGCTAGCTAAATGTTGTATAGGATGATCGTGAACTACCACTATTACCAACATGCCAATACATCCACTTACCAATACATCAATGGTAGCACCACCACTTACGAAACCATTTAGTACTAACTATCACAATATTCAAGGAAACAGATACATATCAGGTATAGTGTTATGAGCTCTCTCTCTTCCTTTCCTAGAGGCCATCTGGCAATCTCTTCTCTTGTGCCCTAACTTACCATATTCAAAGCAACCTTCTTGACCACTAAGCACAATCCTAGATGCATCTTACCTCACTTGTCATAAGTAGGATAAGGGTTTCTTTCCTTCTTACTCCTGGCCTTCGGCGTCTTGGTAAATGACAATCCACCTTCATCAAAACGAGCTCTCTTAGACTCTCTTGCATTCTTCCTTATCTTCTCATCTTTGATCTGCTCCACATAAGTCATAAGCCTTAAAATATCCATCTCCTGGAATAGCATAGCTGTCTGGCACTCTTGGACAAGCAAGTCAGATAATCATGATATAAATTTGCTCGTTCTTGCTCGGGGGTTGGCAACCAATGATGGGGCATACTTGGATAATTAGGTGAACATGAGCAAATACTCCCTCACACTCATATTAACTTGCTTGAGCTTGATAAATTCTAGCATTCCCTAAACTTTAACGGAAAAAAACGATCTAGAAATGCATCCTTGAACTCCCCCAAAGAAATGTAACCCAAATTGTCACTCCTCTCATTGTTCCATTGAGTGTGCCATGTTTGAGCACCCCCTTTCAGTTGGAATGCCGCTAACTCTGCCTTTTTCTCCATAGTAACACCTATAATGGCCAACAC
Source organism: Solanum virginianum (assembly GCA_000787875.1). NCBI lineage: Eukaryota > Viridiplantae > Streptophyta > Magnoliopsida > Solanales > Solanaceae > Solanum > Solanum virginianum. The sequence goes on along the minus strand of DF357975.1, from coordinate 42,462 downwards.
CTTATGCACCTCATCCATAAACTCTTGAGCATCCTCCTCTATCTTTGAATAATGAAATTTGGGAGGATTCATCTTAGCAAAATCCCTTATCCTTGAAGCCGAGGTGGAAGCATTCAGAACATTATCACCTTGTTGACTTGATTGGCTAATACTTGTGCCATCATGGTTAAAGCAGACCAAAACTCCACCTGAGAAACATTCTTCTCTTATTACACAGGAGGGGCTTGACCTTTGGCAATACCGATTAGCATACATGCTCTTCACAATGGCATCTACTAGAAATGGCAAAGAGGGTGTCGTTAAAGAGAGGAATAATCTTAAGTACATCTAATGGCATGACATGAATCATGATAAAGTGAAACATTTCCTAAACCACCTCATAGCCTCCTATCCATAGTTGTGGTGCACTTTACAATAATGAACAAGACTCTACTCAACGCAGTGTGTTGCATGTCTGAGAACCCTTTATAAACATAGTGCTATGATACCAGGCTTATCACGACCCAAGACTAGGGCCTAGACATGGCATGGTGAATTGGAAGCCTGAAGGTAACCTAAACAAGCCTCTTAGCATATCGTTTGCACATCCTTGGTTTCTCGGAGATAATAAAAGATAAATAAACACACATAAAATAATTTTGAAGGAAAGCGGGGCTTTGGACTCATGTTATGGGATTTTATAGGGAAGAAGATAAACATGAATAAATCACATAGGAAATAAGTCTAAGGGAAGGGTAAATGTGACTCAATAGCATTTTAGGGCATTTAGGGACTTAGGACTTTCATCACTTTCTACCATAATCAATAACATCAAATTGCACCACATAAGGGATAGGGACTGAGGGATAAGACTCCATAAAATCTCAACATCAAATTATAGGTATAGTGTAGTATCCAAAAACACCTCTAAGCATGAATAGTACGAGGGCCAAGACATGTTCAAAGCTCACCCTCAAACTAGAAAGTAGAGTGGAATAAAGTCTCAACATAAGTAAGATAGAAATCGGGTATCATCCTCCAACTAAATGATTCACCACCTCTCTTTTTTCAATGACCCAAAACTAACCACGTGATATTGATAAGTGTTTTTCCCTACAAGATGACACCATGTAGGCATAGAGTATGCATTAGTACTTGAAATGTACTTAGTATGTAGGATGAAATACAACAAGGGAAGCAAGATATTGTAATCAAAATGTATAAACATAACCAAAGACATAAGTTCAATATGCAATGCATGATTAATGCTTAAATTAAAACTTACGTGGAGGTAATCATACTTACAAAACTCATAAAAAAGAGCATAATAAAGTGGCATGAGTAGCTCATCAATATACCTTGTACTAGAGGCTGAAGAATATTTTGTAGGTCATAATAATAATGAACCATCATAAATTATCATAAGAGAATATCTTGGGGACATGAGCATATATAAGGAAAACCACAGATCAAGAGTGACATATACCATAAACACTAGGGAGTTCATAAAAGATAGTAAGAAATACAAGGTATCATACATATCTAACGTATTAATATTCTTGAGAGTATATACAAAGATGATCTTTAATATCTACAATCTCTTCCCCCTCTCTAAAAACCCTAACCTAAAGTATTTATAGTGTTTACAAAATAACCCTAAATATTACACAAAAAAACAGTTGGCAGCTAGTACGCCTCAGTAGTACGACTCGTATGGTGACCTACAAGTCAATATCAGGGTCTCGTAATAGGTTCTTGACATCTTGGGCTCAATTGGTACGACCTACTGGTATGAGGCATTTCTTCAGCTATGACTAGTATGCTTTTCTCGTAGTCTAGGCCTCTAATTTTTCAGCCAAAGTTTTGGCTCTCTGTTTAGTGCTACGAGTCTACCTATACAAGTCATATCAAGACCTACAACTAATAGGATGTCCTTGTAAAGCTGACCTCCACTTAGTAGATTTTTTATTTTTGGTCTTTGTTTCTTGCTACGAGATCACCCTATGACTCGTAGCATGGGCTACAACTAATAGGTGAGCTCGTATATCCTGGGCTTTAGCAAAATCTATAATTTTTCTCCAAAATCATACCAACCTACCTTTTTTGCAATAACAACACGAAAACACATAAAACTATAAAACGTCACATTAAGAACCCATAACATTCCTTGTTTTAGGTATCAAATATGCTGTATTTTAACAGCATATCAACACCCTCAACTTAGAATTATTGCTTATCCTCAAGTGATGACTCAATCTGAGAAGACAATGAGAAACACTAAGTAGCTACACTAATGGCATATATATCACTTACTCTAATTTAGGTACCTAACTTTCATTTTCAAAGTAGGATTGCAAAGCTACTAAGCAAAACATAACACAAAGATATATCTGGCAACCTAACAATGATAAGCTAAGGAGAATCAACCATCCACAATCACTTGTGTTGTCATATGCTAATCATGTAGTGTAAATTCCCTCTCTGAAAAGAAGTCTCTTCTACTCGCTCAGAAGGCATTTAGAATTGAGGGACTGTGCATGCATTCTCTCTCACAATTGAAATTCATGCAAAATGACTAACACCATAGGCTTGCCTCTATATTCAACTTCAGGTTTGATGACAAAGTGGATTTGGATCACTTTAGGACTTAATGACTTATAACATAGGTTTAGGGGGCTTTGGTATGGCATTTTAGGCAAGTAGTGACTAAAGGTTATCCTTGAACCATGTTTACCAACAAATTTACCTTCATAACTTGAGCACTTTCACTAAATCCACCCTTACTCTCCTATTTTAAATTTCCCCCGAGTGCCTTCTTTTTCTTTTCAGGTGTGCCTTATTTCTGAACTTATTTGTTTTGCTGATCTATTCAATTCAAGGCACATTTCTTTATTTTTCCTCCCCGGGCTCATGATTATTAATTTCTTTCTTTCTTTTCCAACCAACCACCTTATTTTTATTATTTTACCATAATAGATGCCACCCTCAATTTCGACTTTTAGCCTGAGGTGAAGTACACAATATCTGTTCCCAAAACCATGGCCATAATTTGTAACCACCCTCAACTTAAGTTATTGGCCTCAATCAAGGTTTGCATGTTCAAGGATAGACCAGGGCCAATATTAAGGTATTTCATCAAAAAGGTTAAGCGAGCTAGGTATCAAGAAAGAACGAGTACATGAGAAGCTTAACAATTTAGAACAATGGATTCATTAACTCAATTACTAGGTCATTTAGGTAAAAGTAGGCTCACTAAAAGAACAAAAGCCTAAGATCCCTTCCAAACCAACCATATCACTAAAATAATCTTAGAGTAATAAGGAAAGTTCTGAGTCCATACATGATACATGAATGCAGCAAAATAAGCTCACAACACACATGACATTGAAGAAACAATCAAGTATAGACCCACAGGTCATGTTTCCAGCCACAGGTTACCTTCACATTATTAAAACAACAATGCCAGATATTCCAAATACATGAATACATCAATAACCACTATCTCAAAAATTTTGAGGGTACCTAATTTTTTCAAATCACTCAAAAAGCATTTAAAGAGTATGTATATGCTAATAGATAATACTACTTTATATTTACACATTATCTATACTACCTACAACATGCCAGTTTAATAGAAAATTAAACATCCACAAGAAAAAGAAACACGGCAAAAAAATCTTGAGATCAAAAATAAGGAAACTTATGGACTCGAGCCTACTCAGACATTACCTGAATCCATAACTTCCCACACCCCCACCAAAATAGAATACATTGTCCTCAAATTAAAGAAAATAAGAAGAAGTACAAGGGGCATACCTTGGGTTGCCTCCCAGGAAGTGTTTGGCACTCATGCCTCTTCAAGGTACTAATCTTCCATTACCTTGATTTCATTTATATCACCCATGTAAAATTTGACCTTCTGGTCATGAAATTTGAAAATTTTACCATCCTTACCTTCTAACTCGATGGCTCCATAACCAAGAATGCGTACCACCCTGAAAGGTCCCATCCACTTAGATCTGAGTTTATAGGGAAAGCACTTCAACCTAGAGTTATAAAGCAACACTATGTCTCCTTGATCAAATTGGCAGTTCTCAATTTTGCGATCATGCTAAACTTTTATCATTTGTTTGTACAATGTGGAGCTCTCATATGCTCGCAGCCTAAACTTATCGAGTTTGTTTACTTGTATTAATCTAGATGTTGCTGCTTCATTACAGTCTGGATTTAGCTTCTTTAGTGGCTATAGTGGCTTATGTTCAAGTTCAACTAGCAAATTACATGATTTCCTAAACACCAAGTGATATGGAGACATTTTGATTGGAGTTTTAAAACCCATGCAGTAGGCCCATAAAGCATCGTCCAACTTTCTTAACCAATCAGTGTGATTTACATTCACCATTTTGGATAAGATTTGCTTTATCTCCCTATTTAATACGTCCACTTACCCACTTGTTTGGGGATGGTATAGGGTTGTCACTTCATGCTTCATACTATACCTTTCAAGGAGAGCTTTGAACAGTTAGTTGCAAAAGTGAGAACCTCCATCATTGATGATTTCTCGAGGAATACAAGACCTGAAAAATATTTCTTTGGAGAAATTCGGTAACACTCTTGCTCTTATTATTTGGTAAGACTATGACCTCCACCCATTTAGAGACATAATCAACTGCAACCATAATGTACTTATTACCATGAGAGCTAACAAAAGGTCCTATAAAATTGATGCCCCAAACATTGAATAGTTCTATCACCAAAGTATGATTTATCGAAAATTTGTGCCTTCGCGAAATCCCTCCCTCTTTTTGGCATCTATCATAAGATTTAGCATAATCATAGGCATCTTGATGTAGAAATGACCAATAGTAGCCAAACAGTAACACCTTATAAGCAGTTCGAGCTCTACTATAATGGCCACCCACCAACGATGAATGGCATACTTCAAGAATACTCATCATCTCAATTTCTGTAACACATATATGAATGATCCTATCTGCACAAACATTAAATAAGTATTGCTCATCCTATAAAAACTTCTTTATGTCGTGCATAAACTTGTGATATTGATAGGTGTTCAAATCAAGAGGCACTATATCACTCACCAAGTAGTTAGCATAGTCTGCAAACTAAGGTATAAAATAATGTGAGGCCGCCAAAACTCTCTCATTGGGGAATGAATCATTTATGTCTAGTTGTTATCAAATTTCACCATAGCTTCATCTTCCAATCTAGAAAGATGGTTAGCTACTTGATTTTTTGACCTTTTTCTATCAATAACATCAAAATTGAATTCTTGCAAAAGGAGTACCCATTGGATTAGTCTTGGTTTTGTATACTTTTTACCCATCAGATATTTGAGTACTGTGTGGTCTGTGTGTACAGTCTTAGCTCCTAACAAGTATGAATGTAATTTTTCAAAGGTAAAAACCAAGGCCAACAACTCTTGCAAAATTAAGTGCTTCGCTAGCATAATAGATAGGGTGCAGAGTCTTATTTCTACATTGCCTCAACACCATACCTAATGCAACCCCACTTGCATTACATATTAGATCAAATGGTTTTGACCAATTTGGAGCCACAATAATGGGTGTTGAAGTCAACTTTCTCTTCAACTCTTTGAAGGCTTGCATACATGCATCATCAAATACAAACTTGGCATCTTTTTCCAACAACTTGCACAAGGGTTGTGAGATTATGGAGAAATCCTTTATGAAGCAGTGGTAGAGCCCTGTGTGGCCTAAGAAGCTCCTGATACTTTTCACAGATATTAGTGCTGGCAGTTTCTCGATAACCTCTATTTTTGCTTTATCCACCTCGATTCCTTGGCCTAAAATTCTATGACCAAGTACAATGCCTTTGACCATAAAATGTCATTTCTCCCAATTTAGAACTAAATGGCTCTTAACACACCTCTGCAACACATCACTAAAATGTAACAAGCATTCTTCAAAAGACTGGCCAACCACACTAAAATCATCCATGAACACCTCAATAGTGCTCTCAACCATGCCCTAGAAAATAGACACCATGCATCTTTGAAATGTGACTGGAGCATTACATAGTCCAAAAGGCATTCTATTAAATACAAAGGTTCCATATGGGCATGTGAAAGTTATTTTCTCATGATCCTCGGGGGCAATAACAATTTGATTATACTTATAATATTCATCAAGGAAACAATACCATCCTTTCTCTGCCAGTCTGTCAAGCATCTGATCTATGAAGAGCATAGGAAAATGGTCTTTCTCGGTGGAAGCATTGAGCTTTTTGTAATATATATACACTCTCCATCTGGTGATTGGCCGCATGAGAATCAACTCATTCTTTTCATTAGGTACCACCGTGATATCTCCCTTTTTTGGAACACACTAGACTGGACTAACCCATTCACTATATGCAATTGGGTATAATACTCCTGCATCCAACCACTTGATGATTTCTGTCTGCACAACCTCTTGGATTGGAGGATTCAACCGTCTTTGATGTTCAATACTTGGTTTGTAATCCTTGACCGACTGAATCTTATGAGTGTATATCCCAATGGGTATCCCAATGATATCTGCAATTGTCCACCCAATAGCCCTTTTGAATTGTTTGAGGATTAAGATGAGAGCATCTATTTGGACTTTATTTAAATCGGTTGCGATTATGACTGGTAGCATGTTTTTTTCCTCCTAAGTATGCATACTTCAGATGTGCCGGTAGTGCCTTTAACTCTAATTTAGGTGGGATATCTATATAAGGCTTTGTAGGTGGGGTTTCCCTATTACACAGACCCAACTCCAACCTGGCCTGTCGCCTAGGTCTAAATGACACCCTAAGAGCATTTGCTATTTCCTCATAATCAGGGATACTTACACCATAAAAATTCATCAACACAGATGCCAAACTTTCAACTTCTAGTCTCAAATCAATTGAAATCTCCACTTCATCGTCCTCACTTATTTCAATCATTGAGATGAACTGAAATTCACAACTCATTCTATCTTGTTGGCCTACTTGAAACACAGCTATCTCTTTACCAAAACTGAGAGTAAGCAGACTCTTTTCCATATCAACCAATGCTCTTCTTGTGGCTAAGAAATGTCTTCCCAAGATAATAGGAACTGCGAAATCAACCTCATAATCAAATATAACAAAATCTGCGGCAAATATAAATTTATCTACCTTGACCAACATATTATAAAGTATCATCGCAGGCTTCTTGACTATTCTGTCTGTTATCAACAACCGTATCTTTATTGGAACTAAATTGCCCATATCGAGATTTCTGAATATTGCAAGAGGCATTAAGTTAATGCTTGCTCCCAAATCATATAATGCTCTAGGAAATACAAATTCCCCAACTGTGCATGGTACGGTGAATGGACCCAGATATTCATGCTTCTGCACCAAAGACTTCGTGGTGATGCCACTACACTATTGAAAATTTAGGGAGAGGTCTTGGTTAGCTTTTTACTTCTTCTTAACCAGATCTTTCATCCATTTAGCGTACCTCAGCATTCTCGCAAGAGCTTCAACTAAGGACATATCTACTAATAACTTCTTAAGAGTCACCAAGAACTGTTCAAACTTTCCTTCCTCTTTTCTCTTCCCAAGTCGTTGGGGAAAGGGTGGTGGGGGCCTTGGAAAGGTTCAGTTACCCTATTCTTATGGCTTCCATTATCAACCATTGGCATAAGGGTTTCAATAGTTTTTTCGCCACTCTGAATCATGATGGTCATACACTATCTTTCACTTTTAGTACTTTGAGTCGTGTTGCTTGTCAAGGTACCCTTTTGGCGTTGGTTCAATTATGAAGAAACTTACCCAAATTGTTATTGTAATTGCTTAATCGCCACAGAGTGAGACTCTATTTTTTGGTTAATGCTTGAAATGTCTACTTTCAGTCCCTTCAAGATCTCATATAGGCGATCGACCATCTTCAACAACTTGTCAAACATCTTTTCAAGCCTAGAAGTGCTTGGAATGGCATCACGATTATGGGGTGGCACATAAGGGCCAGTCTAATAACCATCTCCTCTACCCTATTCGGTATCTGGCACCCTCTTACTTTCTTAGTAACCACCTTGGTTATCTCGCACCATCACGGATGTAGTTCCAACCTTGATTCTAAGAACCTTGCCTTCAATAGTCTGAGTTGGACCCTTGGAGGTTATTCCAGAAACTCATCGCTTGATTATTCACAAAATAAGTATCTTCATCAAAGAATGAATCTTCATAAATGGGAGCCTTAGGAGGTTGGTGAGTGACCGCTTTGACACTTGCTTGGTTTTGCTTCAAGACCAAGTCCATACTTGTGAGAAGTTGAGCAAGTTGCCCCATAATCTCTTCATTGACATTTGCTTGCTCATTGTTGGTATTGACCATACAAGAAGTTTTCATTGCACCTTGCTCTTGTTGAGCCCATGCTTTATTGGTTTTAACCACTTACTCTATACTTGTGGCTATCAATGTAAACAGTTGGTCAAGAAACATATCTCCCATGATTGTGTCGATGCAAGCTTAACAATTGTCATCAAGTGCCCGATATAAAATCTCAACCAAGGCATCATCAATAATCTTATGATTGGGGACCATCCTCAAGTATTTGGTAAATCTCACCCATGTGGTACTAATAGTCACCCAGCAATTGCTCAAAGTTGTTTATTTGATCTTTGAGGTTTAGATTCTTAGATCTTGGGAAATATCTTTCAAGAAACACTCTTTGAAGCTCTACCCAACTTGTTATTGTACCCGGAGGAAGCTCAGACAACCACAAAGCTGCATTCCCAGTCACTGACAATGAAAATACCCATAAACCAATGACATCAAGAGAAAAATTTTATGTCCCCATGACACTCTTGCAAACAAAAACCACATTATAGAGATGACAATGAGGATCCTCTGAAGATAGCCCTGTGACTAACCCATGGGCTTGGAGCATTTGAAGAAATTCACTTGACACCGAGAAATTAGTGTGTACTGATAATTGAGGCAATATTATAGCTGCAATAATGTCCCTGGCCTTAGGGTTCAAGCAATATTGGTTCCATCCATAAGTGTTTTTGTTGAAGTCCCTAAGTTGTTGTCAGTTATCCCTTGGTGGTGGATTCTCCTCTTTTCCCATATCATTATTTATATTCATTTCCTCCTCAACCATGATATCCTTATTTACTTGAGCCATTCTTCTAAAGAGTTGATGGATCTCCAGATTGATCAGATCTATGGGATTGCCTTGGCTCCTTGTGTTGGGCATACAACCTAGTACACCCTGCAATTAAAATAAAACAACAAAAGCAAAAACAAAAGTGAAATACAAGAGAGTCTAGAAATTAATACTTGAACTAACTAATAATGAACTCAATTCAAAACCTAGTTGTATTCTCGGCAATGGCGCCATAATTTTTTATGATGTTCACACTCCAATAAGAAAGTGGTCGCTCTCAGCAATTAACCTAACTGAAGGTTAGGGTCAAATTTACAAGGAATACATTGTTTGACTACAAGAATTTACTATCAATCATTTCGAGTATCTATAACTACAATCTATAAATAGGGGGTTATGATTCAAGAACAAAATCAAATATAAACACTATACTACGATGCAAGAAAATACTCAATTTTGGGGACAACTTGGGAATTGTGTTCCTTATGGTTCATTGACTCAATTACCCTAGAAAACATAACTACATTTGGAAATTCTCATGCATGATGGTAACTTAGATTCTTCCAAACCTCTTATGAAGGTGAAGGTCAAATTTTACAATGGCACTTAGTCGGCAACCAGGTGTGCCAACTAACTATTACTTATTGTCCTAGTATACCTCCCCTTGGTTAGGTTTGGTTGATTAGAAGAGAACACATTAATCAAATCCTGTTATTCACTTCTCTTTTCCTATTCATCACTACCTTGGTTAGGATTATAATAGTAGGTGGGGTTTGGTGTTGGCCACCATCAAACAACAAACAATATGCAGGGAAATAGACAATACATGCAAAACTCCAACCATAAAAATGTAATAAATCTAAGTCATCTCAAGTAAACTACCTATTGTTCCTGCAACCCAAGTTGTGGGTGCTTAGCTACTCATAGCTAAAGCAAAACCAACAAAAATGCAAAGACAAGATATGGTTGAGAATTTTACCCAAAGAAATGAAGAGTGATAGAACCACAAGTTGCAAACCACAAGCTTGAAATTAAAATCTAAGTTAAAACCCAAAAAATATTCTTAAGAGTTTTTACAAAGATAATCTTCAATATCTGCAATCTCCTCCCCTCTCTAAAAACCCTAATACAAAGTATTTATAGGGTTTACAAAATAAGCCTAAAAGTTACATAAAAATGACAGCTTGCAATTAGTATGCCTCATAGGTATGACTAATAGGGTGACCTACGAATCGTTATTGGGGTCTCATAATAGGTTCTTGACATCTTGGACTAAACTAGTACAACCGACTGGTACATTCATTTCTTAGGCTATGACTCATATGCTCCTCTCATAATCCAGGCCTCCAATCTTTGGTCCAAAGTTTTGGCTCTCCGTTTTCTGTTATAAGTCTACCTATATGAGTTGTATCAAAACCTACGACTTATAAAATAGCCTGGTAAGACTAATCTCCACTTAGTATATTTTCAATTTTTGGTCTTTGTTTGTTGCTATGAGATCACCCTATGACTCGTAGCTTGGGCTATGACTCGTCGGTGAGCTCATATGTCCTGACTTTAGCAAAATCTGCAATTTTTATCTAAAATCATGCCAACCTAGCTTTTCTACAATAACAACACAAAAACCATAAAAAGTCGCATTAAGAACTCAAAAAATTCCTTGTTTTAGACATCAAATGTGTTGTATTTTGACAGCACATCACACATCATAATATCAAACAAAGGGTTTCATATCATTCATAACATTTATAACATTCTCATAAACTCATCGCATGCTTAATTTCCCTTTAACATCAAAATCTATAACTCATATATGTTACCAAAAGCCTTCATCATATAAGAGATTTGCCACGTAACATAGTCAAAACATATTGGGTATATGTGTTTAAGCTTAAAATAATAGAATTCAAGAATAAGGAACATCAGAGGAGTAAATTAAAGTCATTTAAGAAGTCATTATAAAACCCAACAAGATACTTTAAAAAACCCAAATTGGGTGTCATAAAAACCATTCAAAAATTCATAATGTTTTAGAGTCTTTCAAGATGCCATAGATTACAAAGATTTAATGTAATAAACATATCATAATCTCAAATATTTGTAGGAGCCCATGTATCAATAAATCAAGAATTAACAAATTTTCAACATTTTTCATGTAATGGAGTGATAAAGGAAATACTCATAAAGAATTAGTCATTAAAATTAAGAAATTTGATAAATTCTAGGGCTCCATGTGTGAAAGGACCCATGGATGAAGACTTGCATACCTTACACATGGAGTTTCTTGAAGAAAATTGAAGGAAAACTTAAGGGTTGACTTGGTTTTCTTGAATTCCAACAAAACATTTGGAAAATCTTTGAGGATGGATAGAGAATATAATGAAGATTAGAGAGGAATTTGAGAGGTGTTTGGTGTGTTTTTGAGTTGAAAATGGATAAGGATAAGGGTTTCTTGTATATATAGATATTAGGTATTACCCAATTATCCTTGAGTTAACTTGGGAGTTTTTGACCTATGGCGCATCCAGTTCGCGTAGTGGCCGCGACGCAGACAACCATTGTTGCTAAATTTCGTTGAAAAAATATTTATTTTGCACAAATAAAATATTTCTTATATATAACTGTTTCCCCACACAATATTTTCCTCTGAACAAGAATATGAGGTCGGCTTTGGGAAATTCTGCATGAATTTTGAGATATTAAAAAATGCATTATAGGGTCTTGTCAAGCTACGTTGAGGTGTGTTTCATACAAAGCATTCGGGTGATGAACAGACCCAATTGAGTGGGTCATTAGAGGTTGTCATTGTTCATTTAGACCCAGAGTCTGTGGTGCCTCAAACTAGAGCTGCAGCCAGAGCTACCCAAACTCGGGTTCAAGATGATAGTCCTTCCTAGTCTAATAAGAAAGCCAGGGGTTATGAGTCTGGTAGTGTTACACCCGAGATGACTCCTTCAGGAATGTAGTCTAGTTAAAAGAAGGGCTCCCAGGATAGAGGAGGACCAAGTCCTCTGTCTCCCTATCATCTTCTTCAGCGTCAAATCTTAATACTCACTGATAGGGTATCAAGGGCATAGAGAATATATTCATAGAGGGTATGCAGCCAAAAGGGAAAGGTAAGACCATATGATTGATATATCAGGAGACGGGGGTAATTGTTGATGGATTGAGTTGTGTCCCAAATATAAAGGACACAATGACATAATACAAGCTAGAATGGTTGATGGATAAGCTTGGACGATATGCCCTGACTCTTGTAAGGGAGTTTTATGTAGCTTAGGCAGCTACTATTCTCCATGATCTTCTTTAAGGGAAGAGACCTGTCACACAGCCAAGATTGAGAGAGGTGCTAGTAAGACGGCAATGGGTCGATATTTCAAAAGAGATAATCTGCCAGTACTTTTTGGTCCTACATACCGAGCCCCAAGGTTAATAGCTGAGTTTGATCATAGTATGGGGCAGGCCAGAAATTCATTATTCATGAAGTATTCAATATAGAGGATATCACTACTGAGATGGGTGGCAAATTACATTGCTGAGCGGGGTTCAGAGCTTGCATAGGTCACCACCCGTATGGAGCCTATTGTTAAGTCTTCCATTTCTTTTCCCGCCATGTAAGCAATTATGAAATCTTGCATTTGGCCTACATTAGCAGATAGCATACTCATATTAAAGCGAGTGGTATTGGATGTTAGCATCTTGGCTGGCTATGAGATTGATTGAGCCAAAATAATAGCGGAGCAGATTCATGAGTCGGCACTCAAGAGGGCTACTTTGATTCCATTGCCGATCTTCATATACACATAGCATTAAGTCCAAGGTACAAATATTACATCATTAAGATTATTTGATATCGGCCCTGTACACTCTAGATCCTATCCTGATAAAGGTTTATGAGACCCTGTGGCACTTCAGAGGATGTAGCCTCCTTTTATGCCGAAGATGTTTTCTCCAGAGCCACCATAGAAGGGTTCGACGACTACCCCTACCATACTCTAGCTACTACTACTGATAAGAGACCCTAGAATCCCGATACAGTCAATGGTGAGATGGGTCCCACTATATCTGTTCTTGCACCAGAGGCTAGTACTTCACCGACTTCCACACCGGACATGGTTCATTCATCCGTTGTATCTATCCAAGCCATGGTGCAAAGATTATCACATATTAAGTCCCAGTTGACTCAGCTTATTTAGTATTTCAAGTGTTGGATCTGGTAGATAATTGCGGATTCAGAAAAGTGGTACTGGACATTCACCCAATCTACTATTTAGGAGCATGTGTCTATAATGGATACCCATATTGATGCATTTGAGGAGCGGTTTTCAAAGAGGTTAGCTAAGGTTCGGCCTACAAACCTATCATCCATGCGAAAAGAGATTGCAAAACTATAAGCTGACATGAAAATTTGACTAGCGGTGCTTTTTATAGTTCCAGATACTATACCTTCAAAACCACTATTTGATATATTTGCCATGAAGGATGCCACACAGCCTTTTCGTGGGAAAAGGCCCCTTATAGAAGGTAGTGAGATAGAGGAGAAGCATGTGTGTCAGAAGATCTCCTAGGATGATGATGAGGATGAGGATGAAGAGGATGAGTGTGGGCTGACCTTATGGATATCAAGGCGAGAGGAGGAGTTAAGGCTAGCCTAGTTGGATTATAGAGCAAAAGGTATTGGCCCATCTGGACAGAGTTTAGCTTGTTGCGCATACTACCCCACAGGAGGGACATGACCAGATAGAACCTGAGATCGGTACTTAGACACAGAGATATATTTTTGACCCCTTGTGTTTACTTTGTTTCTGTTTTTGCACATTGAGGACAATGTACAAACTTTTTCTATAGAGTGTGGGAAGTTATAAACTTTAGTGAAGTCTAAGTAGCTTATGGTCCATAATTGTCCCAAATTTTGATCCCATAGTTTTCTTTCCTGTGTTCTTTTTCCTCTGGATATTTAATTTTTGTTAAATTGGCATGTTTAAGATGTGTAGATAATATTTGTATTATAGAGTACTTGAACTTATGGAATGTACCATGTTTTGATGATTATTTCGAAAATTGGTACCCATCTGAAAAAAATGGATTAGTAGTTAAATAGAAATTGCACACTTTTTGAATAATTTGGTAATATTTGTTCTGATAAAAGTGAAGGAAATTGAGATATGAAGCATGATCTGTGAATTTTTTGTTTATAATGTATGCAATGACATGTGTATGTGAGCTTATGTTACTAGATTCATCCATTTTTGTGCTAATTCAGAACTTATCCAGTTACTTTAAGTTGAACTTTAGATTAAATGAATTAGTAAGGGATCCTAGGCCTTTGTTCTTAAATTAGTCCACTTTAGCATAAAAATAACCAACCAAATGAAATTTTATCCCTTATTCCAAATATTTGAGCCTTATATGTACTAATTCTTTCTTAAAACCTAATCGCCTAACCTTTTCTAGTGAACAATCTTTAAATTGGCCCTGGTCTGTCCATGAGCATTGTATACATTGATTTAGGCAAAAAGCCTAAGTTGAAGGTGGCTACCAAAAGTAGCCCTGGTTTGGGGATTAGATATTGTGTACTTTGACATAGGCCAAAAGCATAAGTTGAGGATGGCCAATACAGGGGTAAAAAATAGCAAAAATAAGATAGGGAGTTGGGAATGAGAACAAAGAAAATAAAATCATATATCGGGTGAAGGAAAGAGAAAAAGATGCCTTAGATTAAGTTGATAGAGCAAAATAAAGTGTAAAAAATGAGGCAAAAGCTGAAAAATATGAAGAAAGCACCCAAAAAATCTTGAATATGAAGAAACAGGGGAGAATAAGATGGAAATGATTGAGTTAGTGGGTGAAAGTGATGAAAAACTGTGGTTCAAGGATGGTCTTTAGTCACTACTTATCCAAAATGCCATACCAAAGCCCCTTGAGCCTACGTTACTAGCCTAGAAAGTCCTAAAGTAATCCTACTCTAGTCAGTTTAATGTCTAGGTCATGAGTATACATGTAAGATTATGGTATTATCCATCATGCATGATTATTCTTTGTGATAGTGAGTGGTTTTCTTAGTCCCTAGACTAAAATTGAATTCACCATTAAGTGTTTAAATATAACTTCTTTTTGTGAGGGCATTTGTATTGCATTGTTATCATTTAACTTGTTCAGTGATTATGTATTGTAAAAATTCCATTTCTTGTCATAGTTGTGTTATCAAATACATCAACATATCTTGGTTTGCTATAGTTGTCTAATCTATTTTTTAAAAGTTTGTGAGGGTACCTGAGTCAGAATTGAGTATGATATATGCTATATTGTCTATGTAGGTTGAGTCGTCACTTGAAGACAAGCAATATTTCTAAGTTGAGGGTGTTGATGCATTATCAAAATACAGCACATTTAATGCCTAAAACTTAGGATTTTGTGTGTTCTCGATGCAACTTTAATAGTTTTTATGTGTTTTTATTTTTTTTCCTACAAGAAAAGCAGGTTGGCACAATTTTGAGAAATGTTGCAGGTTTTGCTAGGTTTTGAAGGTATGTGAGACCCTCTATGAGTTGTAGCCTAGTCTATATGTCATACAGGCATTCTTGTAGAGATCTTTAGTGTTGATGAAAAACTGAAGTTCAGCCACACGAAACCCTTTTACGAACCATAGATCTTTCTACAAGTCATAGTGGGAGGTTTTGTATAGATTTCTAGTGTTGACAAAGTGATGTAGATGAAAACTATGAGAGGACAATATGATTCATAGACCAGACTATGACTTGTGAAGATGCTTTGTATCAGCGAAGTCCTAGATTCAAGAAGATGAACATGAAAGCTCGATTATGACTCGTAAACCTATTCATGAGTCGTAATGTAAGTCATAGCAGCCGCTGACTGGTTTTCTAACTTTTTTATGTACTTGTTTGTAAGTACGATAAATAGTAAATTTTAGGCTTTTAGACATAGTTTTTCATAAGCTTTTAATAGTTTTGAAAGAACTTAAAAAGAGTCAAGTAAAGAGCACGAACGTTAGAGAGAATTTTTAAGGTTTATCTTTGGAGATAAAATATTGGAGAGGAGATTCACTTGTAGATTCATTTCATCTTTCAAACTTGTGATTCTTAGTACAAATTAGGTTTTCTTGTTCTTCAATCTTCTTGGGTAAGTGATTAACCTTGTTTCTTTATTTACCCAAGACATGTGTAGCTAAACTAACAACTTGGGGTTGTGGGAACCATGAGAATCTAACTTAGAAAACCCAAGTAATTAGCAATTCTTTAAATGGATGTTTACATATATTAACCAATCTTCTTCGTGTTGCATATTTCCTAATGGTGGCCAATATTAGATCTTGCCTAGTGTCATTATCCTAATCAAGGTAGTGGTGAATAGGAAAAGAGATTGGCTAACAGAATTTGATCAATACCTTCTTGTCTAATCAACCGAACCTAGCCAGGGGGAGGTTGACTAGGAAAATAGGTAATGGTTAGTATAGCAAACTATGGAGATGGCCCATGTCCCATAGTAAAACTCAACCTTCACCTTTGACCAAAGGGTTGGAAGAACTTAACTACTATCCTACATATGGTATTCTAGTCAAGAATTGTATTATCCGGGTAAGTTGAGTTAGTAATTATGGGGAACACAATAACCCAAGTTTTCTTTATTGATTGTCTCTCATTCATAGGTAGTTTAGTTTAATTATTGCAAGCCCCCTTCCTTTCGAAATTTAGTTGTTTGATATTTGAATTTCTTATTAGTGAATATATGTAGAAAGACCCCATATTCTTTGTGGGATTCGACCCTAACCTTGGTTAGGTTTATTACTTTGAGGATTGCTTTGTCCTCTAAAATAGAGGTGTATCTTGAGTGTGATCACTCGTAGAGTGCTCTACGACCCATAGACAGGGTCTTATATGCCCCAACGACAGTTTTAATATGGGGCATTTTTATCCATTCCAATCCCTATTCCATTAAACCATTGGTCATTTTAAGATTGAATAAATTCTTAAGACCAAACCTTAAGCCATTATTCATCATTTTTCATACTTAAGAGTTCTTAAGAGCCTTAGAGTAGAAAAGAAGAGCTAGATTTTTCAATTCAAGTGCAATGATTGATTGAAGATTGATTGTCCTTCCTATTCCCAAGTATATAAGGCTTACCAAAGTGTGGACAACCTTCTTCCACATGCCCTTTCATCTCATTGAGTCAAGATTTGGAAATACTAGTTGAGATTTGAAGATTTCTACCATCTAAAAGTTGATATTCTTCATTTATTACAAATTCTATTGAGAATGTACGAAGACTTGTTGCATTACATGATTTCTAGATGACATTGGGCTAAAGTTTTACACCTGATAGCATGAACCCTAAGTCTCATGATTTTATGAAATTCTATGCATGTTAATGAGTTGAGGTTGAGTTTAAGTACATGAGTTGAGTAATTTGAATATGATCGAGCATGAGAAACATGTTTCATTGAGTTACATATATTACTATACATGATATCTTGCTTGCAATACATGATGAGTCAACTTGAGTAAGTATAAATGACCGTTTGAGTCTGAGTCAAGTTGATTGGTTGCATTTATTGATTGAATTGTTGAGTAATTACGATAAATTGAGATTAGATACCCTAAAGTGGTTGAGTTTTGAATTGATTGATTGAGTATTTAGGACTAACTTGAGTGATGAGGTTAGCATATTTTTGTCTTGGGGGAGTATCGAGCACTGAGAAAGGAATTAGTAAATATCTACTTTAACCCATAGAATTATGTTTCTAGTGTAGGATAGTCATTACTGCTAGTTATGACGACTCTTGTCCCACAAGTGTACACTTACTATGGATCCAAGAGAGAGTTAATCGGCCTTTTCCATGGCAAGTTAAGGGTCGGCGTGGCAACGACGTTGCCTTCGTTGTGCATCACAAAACTAAAGGTAGAGGGATTGGATGTTGGTTAAGAGAAACTCCCAAACAACATTATTTGAGAAGAATATTTTAAAACTGAGTCTATTTCGACTAAGAATATTTTCAATGGCATGTCTTTCATGAAAACTTGCATGTGACGAGACGAGCATGAGCTATTGAGTCAAGACGAGTGAGTAAGCCTTATTTCTTGAGCTATTTTACACACCATTATATTCCACGTATTGACACCTTTTGGGCTTACATCATTCTTTGATGTAGATACAGGGGATATAGAAGCCCAGCACGCGCATCGTTGAGGCCCGGATTCAGTACTCTTCTAGAGTTAGTGAGCTCTCCATGTTCTCTGGAGGAGCTATTTTATCTTCTATTGATTTAGTTCTTTTCTTTACTTTGAGTTACGGTGTTTATGGTGTGTCATGACACCATCTAGATTTGTTGAGTAAAGGCTTCATAGACCTTGAGTATAAGAGTATTGAGTATTGATATGACTAAACATACTTTTATTTATCATTTATAATATAGTGGAGTTATCTAATTTTTTCTACTTTCTTGCATATGATACCATATTCTACTTTCTTGCATTGCCAAGTTGATATGACGATGAAGCCAAATGGTTCACTCGGGGGCTAGCAATAGTCACTGAGTGCTAGCCATGCCAAGGGTACCCTCCAGGACATGACAAAAATGGTGTTAGAGCATAGATTTTAAGAGTCCTAAGGAGTCTATGAAGTTGTGTCTAGCAGAGTCTTGTTTATGGGTATGTTGTGCGCCACTCTTCATAAGCGAGAGGCTATAGGACATTAGGAATTGTTACCCTCTTCTTGTTTTTTGAGTTTATTTGTAGAGTTAAAACTCTACAAAACTCTTTTCTAACTTATATTTTATATGCTTGCAGATCATACTTCCTAGACAGTCCACACCCCAGAGGAATGCCTCAGCTCGCAATGCTAAGAACCTTACTTCAGAGGTACCTCCTCAGATGGGAACAAGGAGTCGAGGTTGACCTGCAAGAACTATTAGTGTTCCTGTGACATTAATCGCTCCATCTGCTTCTACTATAGAGGTTGACATCAGAGGAGCTATTGCCATGCTCACATAGTTGGTAGCTACCCAGAGTGGGAAACAGGGCTCACATACCCCTAGTTCTAGATCCTATGATCTAACGGTTGCCTCCAGGCTGAGGGATTTTCTGAGAATGGGCCCACCTATCTACACTGGGTCCAAGGTTGAAAAGGACCATCAGAACTTCATTGATGAGATGTGGAAGGTATTGAAGACTATGTATCCGAATGAGATTGAGGGAGTTGAGTTTACTGCCTATCAGCTCAAAGATATGGCCAACAATTAGTACAATTAGTGGGAAAAAAGTTAAGCTGAGGATGTTGAGTTTGCTACTTGGGATGAGTTCGAGAGTGCTTTCCTTAATCACTTCTTCTCTCATAAGTTGAGAGAGGTAAAGGTTGAGGAGTTTGAGAACGTAAAACAAGAGGGGATGACTGTTAAAGAGTGTAGCCTAAAGTTCATCCAATTATCCAAGTATGCTCCAGAGATGGTCCAAGAAATAAGGATGAGAATGAGGAAATTCATATTTGGATAAGGTAAGCAGGTGAACAGATAGTGCAAGGCAACATTGTTGATTCCAGGTATGGATATGTCCAGATTAATGATCTATGCCCAACAAACTGAGAAAGATAAGAAAAAGAATAGAGAGGAGCACTTGAGTAAGAGGGCCAGATTAGTAGGTCTTGAGCCTACCCAGACTAAATAGAGTAAGGGAGATAAATCTTACTTATAGAAGAGGTTCTCAGGCTATGCACCATCCATAGTCAGTGCACCAACCCCGAGCTAAAGATATGATCAGAGGTCCCAAGTCAGCCGAACTTTAGGACACAGGGTGCACAGTCTTACGCAAGAGTGACTCTTTGCTCTAAAGGGAATCTACCTTTGTGGAAAATATGGCCGGATGCATCTGGGAGAATGTAGAGAGAGAGGGAATGGTTGCTATAATTGTGTGGCCAAAAGGGACCATTTTCAGAGAGAGTGTCTGATGTGGGTCCATAAGGCCCAATCTTCTACCATAGCAATACAGTGAGGGGTAACCAGAGAGGTGCTGCACCAGGTCCAGTCGGTGGGAAAAACTATCTGAATGCGATGGGGTACCAGAAGGATCAAGAGGTCGCACTAGATATTGTAATGTGTATGCTTTGAGTCTTTACCTTTCCTTACTATAATTTACTTGATCCAGGTGCAACTTGTTCATTTGTGATGCCCTACATGGCTAGTAGATTTGAGATTCTCCGTGAATGCTTGCTTGAGCCATTTTATGTTTCTACTCTTGTTGGTAAGTCCATTCAAGCTAAGAGGATTTATAGAGATTGTGTGGTGTCAATCTATCATAGAGATACTTTTGTTGCTTTGATTGAGTTGGAGATAGTTAATTTTGATATGATCCTTGGTATAAACTGGCTTTATACCAGCTATTCCTCTGTCAATTGATGAACTCAGACTGTCCAATTTTAGTTTCTAAAGGAGCCTGTTATTGAGTGGAAAGGAGATTCTGTTGCGCCAAAGGGTAAGTGTATTGCTTACCTCAAGGCTCAAAAACTAATCTCCAAAGGATATATCTACAACCTCATGTGAGTTAAGTGTGATAACGTTGAGCCTCCTACTCTTGATTTTGTCCCAATTGTAAGTGAGTTTCCCAATATGTTCCCTAAGAATCTTCTTGGAGTCCTTTCTGACAGAGCGATCGACTTTCGAATTCATGTTCTTCCTGACACCCAGCCTATTTCTATTTTTCCATATAAAATGGGCACTAGAGAGTTGAAAGAGTTAAAGGAGGAGTTGAGGGATTTGTTTGAGAAAGGATTTGTAAGGCCAAGTGTCTCTCTATGGGGTGCTCTGGTTGTTTGGGTGAAAGACGAATGGTTATCTGAGGATAAGTATTGATTATCATCAGTTGAATAAGGTGACAGTCAAGAAGAAGTACCCCTTTCCGAAGATTGATCAATTGTTCGACCAACTTTAGGGTGCCACTATTTGTTTAATGATAGATCTCAAATCAGGCTATCATCAATTCAAAGTGAGAGAATATGACATCCCGAAGATGACTTTTTGAACCTAATATGGTCACTTTGAGTTCTTAGTGATGTCATTTGAGTTGACAAATGCACCTGCAACCTTTATAGATCTGATAAATAGAGTATTTAGACAGTGTCTAGACATGTTCGTGATCATGTTCATTGATGATATCTTGGTGTATTCCAGAATGAAGAGGAGCATGCCAATCACCTTAGGATCACTTTGCAGATACTCAGAGATAATGAGTTATATGCAAAGTTTACTAAGTATGAGTTTTGGCTCAAGTCCATGGCCTTCCTAGGTCATGTAATTTTCGGAGATATGATTCGAGTGTACACTCAAAAGATTGAGGTGGTTAAGAACTGGCCAAGACCAACCTCACCAATAAAGATAAGAAGTTTTTTGGGATTAGCTAGCTACTATCGAAGGTTTCTTGGAGGATTTGATTCCCTATTTGTACCGTTAACCAAACAAACTCAGAAGAAGGTCAAGTTCCAATGGTCTAACGAATATGAGAAAAGCTTCCAAGAGCTAAAGAGAGGTTAACTATTGCACCGATGTTGACCTTGCCTGATGGAATGGATAGATTCATTATCTACTGAGATTCTTCAAGGGTAGGAGTCAGATGTGTGTTGATGTAGAAGGGAAAGGTTGTTGCCTATGCTTCTAGATAGCTTATGGTGTATGAGAAGAACTATCCCACTCATGACTTGGAGTTTGTAGCAGTGGTTTGCTCTCAAACTATAGTGCCACTATTTATATGGAGCACATGTTGATGTATTCACAGACCACAATAGTCTACAATACATCTTCACACAGAAGGAGCTTAACTTGAGGCAGAGGAGATGGCTTGAATTGCTTAAAGTCTATGAAATGAGCATCTTCTACCACCTAAGTAAATTTAATATGGCTGTTAATGCTCTTAGTAGGTTGTCTATGGGAAGCACCACCCATATGGAGGAGGAGAAGAGAGAGTTAGCCAAAGAAGTTCATAGATTGCACGATTGGGAGTCCAATTAGATGAATCAGGCGAAGATGGAGTTCTTATGCAAAATAGATCGGCATCATTGCTAGTAGAAGAGGTAAAGGAGAAACAAGATCAAGATCCTATCATATTATGGTTAAAAAAGGATGTGCATAAGCAGAAGGTGATGGCTTTCGCCAAAGGAGGATAGAGTATTGAGGTATCAATGCAGATTATATGTTCTCAATGTTGATGGTGTTTAAGAAAGGATCATGGCAGAGGCCCAAAGCTCTAGATATTCCATCTATCCAGAGTCTGTCCAGATGTATCATGACTTGAGAGAAGTCTACTAGTGGAGTGGAAAGAGAGACATTGCTGAGTTTTTTCCCAAGTGCCCAAATTGCTAACAAGTTAAAGTTAAGCAACAAAGTCCATGTCAAGTAGCTCAGAACTTTATGATTCTAGAGTAGAAATGGGAGATGATCAACATGGACTTCGTTACTGGTTTAACAAGGTCCTGCAGGCAGCATATTTCAATTTGGGTGACAGTTGACAAGATGATTAAGTCTGCACACTTCTTAGTAGTCAAGATGACTAACACTGTGGAGGATTATGCCCGACTCTATATAAGGGAGGTTGTTAGATTGCATGGGTCCCTTTCTTCATCATCTTAGATAGAAGAGTTCAATTTATTGCTTAGTTTTGGAGATTGCTTCAGAAGGCTAGGGTATGAGAGTACAACTTAATACTACTTTTTACATGCATACGGATGGACAAGCAGAGCATACTATTCAGACATTGGAGGATATGTTGAGGGCGTGTTCCATTGATTTTAACAGAAATTGGGATAATTACTTGTCTTTGATCGAGTTTTCTTACAATAATAGTTTCTATTTGAGAATCCAAATAGCTCCACATGAGGCACTCTATGGGAGAAGGTGTAGTATATTGATTGGATGGTTTGAGGTAGGTGAAGTAGACTTGATTGGAATGGACTTAGTTCATCAAGATATGGAGAAGGTGAAAATTAGTTGAGAAAATAAGGACTGCACAAAGTCGACAGAAATCCTACACAAATATTAGAAGAAGAGACTTAGAGTTTGAGGTCAATAATTGGGTGTACTTGAATGTGTCACCAATCTAGGGTGTGATGAGATTCAAAAAGAAAGGAAAGTTGAGTCCAAGGTACATTATTCCTTACCAAATCATAAAGAGATTGGGCAATGTGGCTTTTAAGTTAGAGCTACCATCAGAGTTAGAGGCCATCCACCTAGTTTTCCACATTTCTATGCTTAAGAAGTGTTTGGGAGATCCAAAATTAGTTATGCTTGTTGAGAGTATTGGAATGAAAGACAGTCTGAGCTATAAGGATATTCCCATCCAAATCCTTGATTATCATGTTTGAAAGTTAAGAACTAAAAAGGTTGTATTTGTCAAAGTACTATGGAGGAATCAACTGTGGAAAAAGCTACTTGGGAGGCAGAGGAGTACATGAAGCCAAATACCACCATTATTCCAGCCTGATGATGATGGGAGAGTTGATGGTAATGAATTTCCACTAAATCATTTAATTTTCATTCCTTGAGTTCCCCTTTTATTTTCCTTTATGATATATGATAGAGTTCTAGATTCTGAGCAAGGATTGATGTGATTTGTTGACTATTTGACTATTTTACTTGCTGAAATTCCTAATTTGTTGATTGTATGAGTGAGTTGAGAGTTGGCTAATTGTTAGAGTCCACAGGGAGATTTGTGTCTTGATCTAAATCCCTAGATTTCTTATCATTCGAGGATGAATGATCCTAAGGGGGAGATAATGTAATACCTCCCCCAAATTTGCTTCCACCTGATTTGGAGTGGTTGTACAAAAGTGGCTAAGGAAATGACTAATAAAAGTTGTAGAAAGAGGTTTATGAGTTCCATTACGACTCGTAGAGGGGTTTACAACTCGTATAAAAGGGCCCTTAGTAAACTCTAATGACCTAAGTGTCATGACCCTTCAATTTACAGAAGGAGTTTATCGCTGGTAGAACCCTTTATGACTCATAGAAGAAGGTTTCATGAAAATTCTAGACAAGTCCAATTTTAGATTCCCTTATTCATGATATGTTATCTACAACTCGCATAATAGTTTATGACTTATAGAAGAAGTCTCATGCCAATTTCCAGTAACTCAGATTTTTGGACTTCTAGTTTACAGCAGGTTGTCTATGACTTGCAGAGTGCTTTATGACCCGTAAATAGGGTTTCGTAGGCCCAGCAACAGTTTTAATGAGGGGCATTTCTATCCATTCCAATCTCTATTCCATTAACCCTGGGTCATCTTAGGCTTGAATAAAGCCTTAAGACCAAACCCTAAGCCATTATCATTATTCATCATACTTGAGAGTTCTTGAGAGCATTAGAGGAGAAAAGAGGAGCTAAGGTTTTCAATTCAAGTACAAGGATTGATTGAAGATTGATTGTCCTTCCTATTCCTAGGTATGTAAAGCTTACTAAAGTATGGACTACCTTCTTCCACACACCTCTTCATCTCCTTGAGTCAAGATTTGGAAAGAGTAGTTGAGAGTTGAAGAATTTTACCATATAAATGTTGAAATTCTTCATTCATTACAAATTCTTTTGATAACTTATGAAGACTTGTCCCATTACATGATTTCTATATGATATTGAGTTAGGGATTTACACTTGAGAGTATGAACCCCAAGTCTCATGATTTTATGAAATTCCATGCATGTTAAAGAGTTGAGCCTGAGGTTAAGGTTGAGGTTGAGGTTGAGGTTGAGGTTAAGGTTGAGTACATGAGTTGAGTAATTTGAATATGATCGAGCATGAGAAGCATATTGTATTGAGTAATATATCTAGTACACATGATATCTTGGTTGCACTATATAATGAGTCAATTTGAGCGAGTCAAAATGATTGTTTGAGTCTGAGTCGAGTTGATTGGTTGCATTGATTGATTGAATTGTTGAGTATTTGAGATGAGATACCCTAAAGGGGTTGAGTTTTGAGTTGATTGATTGAGCATTGAGGATTGAGTTGATTGATGAGTTGAGCATATTTTAGTCTTATAGGGAGTATCGAGCACTAAGCGCAGAGCAAGTAAACATCTCCTTTAACCGATAGAATTACATTGCCCAGTGTAAGATAGTTATTACCTCTCATTCTAATGATTCTTGTCCCATAAATGGAAAATTACTATAGATCCAAGAGAGATTTTATCACCCTTTTTTGTTGCAAGCTATGGGCGGGCAAGGCAACAACGTTGCCTTTATTATGCATCACAAAACTAAAGATGGTAGGATTGGATGTCGGTTTTGAGTCAAAAAATATTGTTTGAGCATAATATTTTAAAACAGAGTGTATTTCTACTGAGTAGACTTTTAAAAGCATGTCTTTCACTTAAACTTGCATATTATGAGACGAGAATGAGCTATTGAGTCGAGACGAGTGAGTGCCTAATTTCTTGAGCTATTTTATATACCAATATATTCCATGTACTGACGTCCATTTAGGTCTGCATCATTTTATGATGCAAATACATATGATAGAGGAGCTCAGCACACACATCATTAAGGCCCAAGTTCAGTACACTTCTAGAATTGGTGAGCCCTCTTTGTTCTCTAGGGGAGCCTTTTATCTTCTATTGATTTAGTTATTTTCTTTTCTTTCAGTTGGGGTGTTCATGGCCTATCATGATACCATCTAGTTTTGTTGAGTAAAGACTTCATAGACCTTGAATGGAAGAGTATTGAGTATTGATATATCTAAAATACTTTTATTTGAGAATATGATGTTGTGGAGTTATCTAATTTATTTTACTTTCCTGCATATGATGCCCTTTTTATGAGTTCCTTCTTCTGCTGTTGAGTTGATACGATCATGAGGCCAAATAGTTCGCTCGAGGAATAGCAATAGTCTTTGAGTGTCAGTCACGCCAAGGGTACCTCCCGAGGTATGACATGAATTCTGTGAGATAAATGGTTATGAAACAATTTATAAGGTTCCTTAGGCTTTAGAAACTTACTTAATAAGGAAAGATATACTATACTAAAAAAAGTACAACCAAGGCAGTTGCCCAATTCTTTTAATCTTTTTATCCTTTTTTAAAATCACACATTGCTTACTAGTTAGCCTTTTTTGGCCTATAAAATTTTATTGGTAGTCATATTTTTGTTTTGATCCTTTTGTTGAATCCCTAGTTTTTGCACCTAGACTTATTTTAATTGTTAAATCTAAAGAAAATGAATGGTTAAGAGTAAAGGTTGATCAATGGCAACTATAAAGTGATAAAGAAGCCTTCTTTGGATGAATATGCCATGAAAAGAATGTTTGATGGAAAAATTGTGACACCCCCTAATTTATTCCATCTAGTCTAAGTTATTTTACCTAGAATAGTTGGGAAAATGACTTGAAAATCAACACTGGTAGGGACTACGAGGGTCATTTATGGCCCGTAGATTAATTTATGGTCCATAGGTGGGGCTTGTGCTTACCCCCTGTGACTTAGAAGATTTTTCCATGTCTGACGCCTATGTACAAGTCCTTTTATGGACAGTACTTCAATCTGCAGCCTGTAGAATGTGCTTCATAGTTTGATGTTAAAACCATAATTTCTAACTCACAAATTACAATTGATAGGATAGCATGTACTTCATTCTATGACTCGTAAAATAGGATTCGTAGAACCCCAGGTCCAATTTCCAATGACCCAAATTTTGAGCACTCTCTATTTATAAGAGGCCAATTACAGTCCGTAAATGGGATCATAGCCTGTAAATGGGGCTTCGTAGTTCCCTTTAGTAGTTTTGAGGAGGGATATTTCGACCTTTTCCTTCTCTCTTAATTAAAACCCTCTATGGTTTGAGTTTAATTTGGACCCATTAATAGTACCCTATGTAATTTTATACTTAGAGTTCTTGAGAGCACCAAGGAAGGGAGAAAAGCTTGGGTTCTAAGTACATGATTGAAGATTGTTCGAGAGTCGAATTGGTGAATACAAATTGAGTAGTGAAATCCCATAATCCTAATATTTGGGTTGCTTGTAGTTATTTTGAATCTTCATGTGTATAATTGATAATTTGAATGTTGGTTAAATGAAATTGAAGCATTAATTTATTTTTGACATTATGAACTCTAAATTGCATCATCCTATGTAATGTTTGTTGCATTGCCTGAATTGAGATTGTGATTATGAATGTCCAAATTGAGTAATTGAGTATGACTGGAGCATGATATAAGTATATTACCTGTCCTTATATACTGAGCATCTTATATATTATTTTGTGATGAACATGAATGATTTGAGCCAAAATGACCGTTTGAATTAGAGTCTTGAATGATTTGATGAGTTTTTATAGCATGCATGATGGATAGTCCTGATTGGTCGATTTATTAAGTGATTGAGTGGCATTTGATTTGAATTGATATGAAACGTTAGTTAAGTTAATTGATATGAGTATATTTTAGTCTTGGGAAGGTTATTGAGCATGGATTTGAGCAAGAGTAAGTAATAACTCCAACCACTAAACTATGTTGCCAGCGTAGGAGAGGGGTCATGGCTCTTGTATCCCAAAAAGTTGGACACTAATTGTGGATCCAGAATTTGTTGATCATCCCTTTATTTCATATCCAACTAAAGGAGGTGGAATTATTTTCAGTTAAGAGAAATTCTAAAGAAGTGCATGATGATGGCTGAATTATTTTTTTAAACTAGTTGCATATTAATGTATCTATTTTCAAAGCACGATATTATTCTGAAACTTACATGTTTACTTAGTTAAGTTGATTGTTGGGTTGAGTATGTTTGATTATGTCCCTTTTTTCCTTAGACATTTTACATATCAACATTCGATGTACTGACATACATTTAGGTCTGCATCATTTAATGATCCAAATATAGGTGACAGAGGTCTCCAACAAGCCTGTTGTCGAAGTTCTATTCCTTCTTTCTGGATTGTGGTGAACCCTCCTTGTTTTTGGAGGCGATGTTTTATTTTCTTCATTAGTTGATTACTTTGTTTTGAGGTAGCCTGGGGTTTGTCTTGGCACCTTCTAGACTTGGATAGAGGTTCCATATACATTGAGTAGTGATGGTTGATTTTTAATTACTTCCAACTCTTGTCTGTGTCTCCTTTTTTAATACAAACTTAGTTATTTATTTATTTGATAGTCTTTCATTAGTATTCTTCCGCTGTTGAGTGTGTCATGATGATGAAGCCAAGTGGTACTCTTGGGGAATCCATAATGGTTCTTCAAGTACCATTCATGTCAAGGGTACCCTCTCGATGTGTGACAAAAATAAAAAGTGAAACATTCTTGATGAGATGAAATTGCCAGTGAAATAACTATTGAAGAGAAGGTTGCAAGAAAATAAAGAGAAGAAAATAATGAGGGATGAAGTTTAAAAGTACAAAATGCTTAGGGAAGTATAAGTCACTTTATATAATTTTTTTCTAAGCATCCCCTAGCCTACTTTACAACTCATTAAAAGTCCAATTTGATTCTAATCAAACATGCTTAATTTGTGGATATGTACATAAAGGGAAAACATATGATTCTTTGTGCATACATGTGGATTCTTTTGTCAGTATTATGAGAGTTGTTCTTTAATGCTAAGTTCGTAATTTATATTCAATCTTTTGAATTGAGCGTATGGACTATTATTTTCTTGTTAGAGCACTTGTTTAGTGATAATATGTGATTTTATTAATTGTTTTGAGAGGGTAGGTGATCCTTTCATGAGTTTAGGATGTTAGAGGTTTGTTGTTTATTTGTATGTCTTGCATTATGATTGGAAAGTTTACTTGATGTTTTGAATGTTTTAGATGGCCTAAATTGTTTGTATCAATCAAAATTGTGGTCTTATTTCCATTTTTTGGGATGAGCTTTAATAGTTGCTAGAGGACAAGAATTTTTTTTAAGTATGAGATGGTCATGTTTGGCTAAAAATACATATATTTAGTTAGTATTTGTCTTATATTTAATACTTTTAATTATCCCTTTTTAGCCTAAATTCTACGAATTGTACTAAAATAGTGTATTTTATTTGTAGGATTAAAAGGATGCGAAGATGAAAAAATTTGAAGCCAAAACAAATTAAAAATGCTTAATTATAAAATAAAGAATCATCAGGATAATTTAATTGAATTAAAAAATATATATATACATATTCCTGTATCTACGAAGAGATGGTGAGGAGCTTGGCTGACACATGGTCATGCTTGCTCCTCGAGTGCCTCTTCTTTTGCCACGTATAAGCTGCTCAAGCAAGCAGCTGCCCAATATGCCTGCTTGAGTAGCTTGAGAGTACATCGATAATTTATTTTGAATTAGTTTTCCGTTGTAATTAGACCAAGAAGTTCATGTATATTGCTAAATAAATTTTTTCATGTGCTCTCAAATTTTATGTGCGCAACATAAAGTAGTTTTATATAGGTCTCAATAATTAACAGCTTAAAATATTAAATCGAGACTAAACTGAATTTATATTGGGCCCGTACTAGCACAACATACCTACTTGAGCAGCTTGAGAGTACATCGGTAATTTTAAGTGGTCCTTCCATTATAATTAAATCAAGAAGTTCATGAATATTGTTAAATAAATTTCCAACATTCTCTCAAAATTTTAAGTATACAACATAAATTAGCTTTCTACACATCTCAATAATGAACAACTTAAAATATTAAATCAAGACTAAAAGTGAATTTATGTTGGGCTCGTGCTAGTATGGGTTATCGTAACTAGTACAATATATATGCAGCAGCAGCTATGCCAATTGAAACTTAAAACTTATGCTGCAACGTAGCAGCATTCAATGAAGCAACGACGGTTGGGCATTGTTTCACGTGCTACAATATTGATACGAGCAGAAATCTTTCATTTTTTTTAAAGATTTTCTTTCCAATTTGATTTGAACTCAATAATTTTACTTGAGTTTTTTTCTATATAAATATTTTACAAAATTAAGTTTTACATAAATTTTGACCTATAAAGAGATAGGAACAATCGTGAAGACCACATAATTTTGATTTTATCTTTTCTTCTCCTTTATGATTTCTTTATGTCTATATAGAGTTAAACTTTTCGTTCTAGGATCATGATAATTAATTCGATGATAGTTTAGTTATTCCTGATTTGATATTATTTGTTTATCACATTAGTTGTTCTAATATTCTCGTGCTTACTATTTTAATACTTGATTGTCATTAGAATAAATATATTGTCTGCTCTTGAACCTTGAGAGAGGAATAGAGGAATAGAATGTGAAATTTGATTTGAACTCAATAATTTTATTTGAGATTTTGTTTTCTATATAAATAATTTATAAAATTATGTTTTACATAAATTTTTACCTATAAAGAGATAGGAGCCATCGTGAAGACTAGATAATTTTGATTTTATTTTTCTTCTCCTTTATTATTTATTAATGTCTATATGGAGTTAAACTTTTCGTTCTAGAATTATGATAACTAATTCGATGATAGTTTAGTTATTATTGATTTGACATATAATTTGTTTATCACATTAGTTATTCTAATATTATCGTGCTTACTATTTTAATACTTGATTGTTATTACAATAAATATATTGTCCGTTCTTGAACCTCGAGAGAGGAATAGAGGAATAGAATGTGAAATATGATGAGTGTGTATTTTTTCTTGGATAAAAAAACTAATATTGATTTCGGTGTAGGATAGAGATATAACTAGAAACATGTTTGATTCAAAAACAGGAAGATAGCATAATGCTCAATACTTGGTCAAAACTATCCCCGCTCAATGATGTTGTTAGATTTTCAATTGTGGTAGATGCTTAGATGTCAAGAGATCAGATCATATTTTTAATCTCATGAAATTATTAAAAGACAATCAAATAAGTTGATGAGATTGGTACTAACATGATAATTAGTTAGACTGTAACCCTAGATCAATCCAATCATTGATTGTGTAAAAATGATCTTTTTTTTTATTTATTGATCACTAGGTAATTAACCCGCATTTTGCGCAGTCATAAGTAATCTAATTGAGTTTATACATCTTAATATTAAAAGTAATAAAATACTCTAAAATTATTAAGTTCTTTCAATATAGAAAATTTAGCATTATAAATTTATTTTAAGAACTTTTATTAATGTAATATTGCTAAATGAAACAACCCCAAAAATGCCCAAATGATGCCTCGGAAATGCCCATAATCGTAATTTCCATATATCTCAGAATCCGTGCATGATATTGAAAATTTGACTTCATATTCATGATCAGGGGGCAAAATTGAGTGGTAAATGGGTATAACCCCGATTATAGAGAAACTGTGGCAAAATTTTATTTTTCAAAATTTACGAAAAACAAAGAGGATATGCGCCCCTGGTGCGACGCGGCGAGGGCGTGGACCAGTGTTATTTTGCTGCCAGTTTTATTGTTCGGTCCAAGGCTTTATGGTCTTGGGCCTAATCCCTCGTATGCATAAAAATACCTATATTTAGTCATTTTTCAACCCCATATCATTCAAGACATTCCCCGAAACCTTCTCTAACACTTAACCAAATATTTCATCAAAAATAAAGCGTCTCAAACTTATTTCGGGTCTCAAGAATTCCATTCAAGCTTCAAGTTCTCATTTAAATCTTCATCATGCAAATCTCCAAAGTTGAGGTATGTGGGTTTCAACCATTGGGTCCTTTCACCCATGGTGCCCAATCTCCTTTTTTATGAAAATTGCATATTTTAAAGTTGTATTATCTATTGGTATCTTCTATTATGCATTTTGAGTATAAATTATGTTAGGGTTTTATGAAATGTTTATTTATTATACATTACTATATATTTCAAGCTTGTACTATGAATGAATTTTGTCTATTGAGATTATGCATGTTTTGAGCTAGGATAATATGATCTATTATGAGATTTGATGATGGATTTTAAAGGTATCATACATGAGGGTTTTACTATGTGTTGGTGGGTTGATTTACCTTGGGTTTTCTCACATGAACTAGCATTGCACATCCACAGAGTGTTTGATAAAATGTCCTGACAAGGATTTTTGATGTTGATGAAGGATTATTGTATGATTTTACTTGACAAGCATGTTATGATACTTTATAGGTCCCAAAGCATGTATTAAACTTTCATGATCTATAATAAGATTTTGAACCTTTATACTATGTTTTACTCTCATGAGATATGTGAAGTCCTTTCGAGATTCTTTGATGTGATGGTCTGATGAGCTATTTTGTACTCCTACCTAAAAGATTATATCGTAAGGTAAGGATAATCTACTAAAAGTGTCATACCAGAAGGTAGAGTAACTCATGTTTCCCACTTAAAAGATTATATTGTAAGGTAGGGACCACCTACAGAAAAGGGCTATTCCATAAGATAGGACCTCTCTTTACTGATAAGATTATATCATAAGGTAAGTACATCTCATATTCTTACCAAAGAGATTATGTTGTAAGCTAAGGACACCTCTTAACTTCTACCAATGAGTCCATGCCGTGAGGTAGAATCAATCATGACTCTTACCGATAAGATGTATTATAAGGGCCATATTCTTACCGAAGAAATTATCTCATAAGGTAAGGACACCTCTTAACTTCTACCAATGAGGCCATGTAGTAAGGTAGAATTAGTCATGATTGTTACCAATAATATTGTATCGTAAGGTAAGTGCATCATATATTCTTACCAAAGAGATTATGTCATAAGGTAAGGATACCTCTTAACTTTTACCGATGAGGCCATGCCATAAGATAGAGTCAATCATGACTCTTATCGATAAGATTGTATTGTAAGGTAAGTGCATCCCATATTCTTACCGAAGAGATTATGTCATATGGTAAGGACACCTCTTAACTTATACCGATGAGGCCATGTCGTAAGATAGAATTAATCATGACTCTTATTGATAAGATTGTATGTAAGGTAAGTGCATTCCATATTCTTAATGAAGAGATTATGTCGTAAGGTAAGTACACCTCTTAATTTCTACCGCTGAGGCCACGTCGTAAGGTAGAATTAATCATGACTCTTACCGATATGAATGTATCATAACGTAAGTGTATCCCATATTGTTACTGAAGAGAATATGTTATAAGGTAAGGACACCTCTTAACTTTTACCAATGAGGCTATGCTGTAAGGTAGAATCAATCATGACTTTTACTAATAAGATTGTATCGTAACATAAGTGCATCTCATATTCTTACCGAAGAGATTATGTCGTAAGGTAAGGTTACCTCTTAACTTCTACCGATGAGGTCATGCCGTAAGGTAGAATCAATCATGACTCTTACCGAAAGGATTGTATCATAAGGTAAGAGACATCTCATACCACCTGCCCAAAAGGCTATATCGTAAAGTACGGGTATTGGCAATATTCTCAGAAAAGGCTATACCATAAGGTAAGTGGGTAACTACTTAGCCATTCTCATGTATGCTTGGAGAAGGTTTGAGCATATATTCCCTATTGAGATTGTATTCATTGATTATGATTAAGAATCTTGTTTTATGGCTTATGATTCTTGTTGCATTGCATCCCATGTACTTAGTACATTCTACATACTAATGTATACTCTATGCCTACATGATATTACAATGTAGGGACAGAAGCACCATTTGATCATCCTTCTCGTGGCTAGTTCGTTGCTTTGAAGATAAGCTTTGGAGAATCTTCAAGTTCAGGGATACTAGTAATGCTACACTTACTTGTCTCTTTATATTGAACATTTGATACTATGAAGGTGCAGCCAAAAAGTGTCTTGGCCCCCGCCCAATCTATGTTAGAGGTATTGTTGGAATAATTGATGTACTTATGCTTTGAGCTTGACTCTTGAGTATCATATGATTATCAAAGATTTCCCTTAATCCCATTTTTTCATGATTTATATCTCTTGTTGTTATTATTTTACTTCCTCTACCAAGGATGTGTGAATGATATGCTAAAAGGCTTGTTTGTGATTCTTTTAGGTTCCTCATTCATCGTGTCATGTTTCGACCCTAGGCTTGGATCGTGACAAACTTGGTATCAGTGTACTAGGTTGTTAATGGTCCTTGAAATCCAATACACTGCATCGATTAGAGTCTTATTCATGGTTATGATGTGCGCCATAACAATGAATAGGAGGCTATGAGGCATTTTAGGAAGTGTTTCATTTCTTCATGGTTTATATCATGCCTTAGTTGTAAGGTAAAGTTTTTTCCCTAACAAATGTTCTAAGCTTTGTGAGTCAAGGAGAAGATGAGGTGCCAAAATGTTGTTACCCGTATGTTAAAGGTTTTTTATCTTGATGCACATGATTTGATGTGTTTAGGTACCGTTATTTCTTGTATTGTTCCTTTTTGGTTGCTAGTAAGCTTCATGTGTGTCCCGAGTTGCGATGAGAACCTCTTAGGTATCTACCCCATTGGTGAGTCTAGTGTTTCTAGAAAAGTCTATAGAGGTTGCACCATGTACTTATTGCATAAAGTTTTATCTTGCAATTTTGTTGAACTTGGCATGGTGGGTTTGGAGGTCTTAGGGTAATGTGGTTACGTGTATATCATGCTTCCAATAATTATACAAGCCATAAGGTTATAACGTGATGGTTAAGGATAGACGACCTATTTGAACAACTATAAGGGGCTAGTTATTTTTCCAAGATTGATCTTCGATACGAACTCTTTTTCCCAAGTGGAGTGAGGGAGGGTGATATCCCTAGATGTCTTTTTGGACTTGGAGTGAGCATTTTGAGTCGTGGTGGAGTTGTATGGTTGGCTAATGCATTGGTTATGTCTATAGGTCTCTTGAATAGGGTCTTAAAACCCTACCTTGATATGTTGGTGGTGGCCTTTAGTGATAATATCTTGGTTCATTTCTAGAGGTAAGGAAGAGCTCGTGAATCATTTGAGGGTGATGTTGTGAATTTTGAGGAATAAGAGGTTGCTTGCTAATTATGGAAAGTGGGAATCTTTGGGTAGTAAAAAAGTGGTTGGAGACGTACATTGGTTAGCTAGATTGGGAATATGTGAGATTGGGTAAGGTTGTAAACAGTAGCATAGTGGTTTTAGATGGTTTCAAATCTTCTTTAATTGAAGAGGTCAAGTTAGAGTACAACCCTGATTCCACCTTGCTATAGTTGAAGGTTTAGGTGGAAGATGGTGCGGTGGGGTTTGCTCCCAAGGGAGAGATGGTGTCCTTAGGTACCAAGGTAGGATATGTGTGATTGTATTGATGGTTGGATTTGCTTAAAGGTTTCGTATAACGACCTAGCCCAACACTGTAAAGTATTTTCCGCTCTTGGGCTTCAGCCCATCACGGTTTTGTCTCTTTGGACTCACCCCAAAAGGCGCCTCACAGGTGGAAGGTCCAACCCACCACTAAATAGCCCAGAACTCTCCCTCTCTTTTTCGATGTGGAAATCTTTCCTAAGTGAGCCTCGCACATAGCCCAAGCACTCACCCCCTATAGGGACTCAACGTCTACGCTGAGGGCTCAC
Organism: Solanum virginianum; assembly: GCA_000787875.1. Lineage (NCBI taxonomy): Eukaryota > Viridiplantae > Streptophyta > Magnoliopsida > Solanales > Solanaceae > Solanum > Solanum virginianum. Next base: position 6,904 of record DF357975.1, on the reverse strand, counting down.
CCACCACCGTACTAGGCGAGAGTTGGCTCTGATATCATTTGTAATGACCTAGCCCAACACTATGAAGTATTGTCCGCTTTTGCGCCTGGCCCATCACAGATTTTGCCCCTTTGGGCTCACCCCAAAAGACACCTCACAGGTGGAAGTTCCAACCCACCACTAAATAGCCCAGAACTCTCCCTCTCTTTTTCGATGTGGAAATCTTGCCTACGTGAGCCCTGCACACAGCTCAGGCACTCACCCCCTATAGGGACTTAAAGTCCTCCATGAGGGCTCACCCACCACTGTACTAGGTGAGAGTCGGCTCTGATACCATCTGTAATAGATTGGTCTAGCACTGTGAGATATTGTCCACTCTTGGGCCTAGCCCATCACGGATTTATCCCTTCGGGGGTTTCACCCCAAAAGGTGCCTCACAGTATATAGACCAGTCCTTTACTTAAATAGCCCCCCCGCCCAATCTATGTTAGAGGTATTGTTGGAATAATTGAAGTGCCTCACAGTATATAGACCAGTCCTTTACTTAAATAGCCCAGGACTTTCCCTCTCTTTTTCGATGTGAGAATCTTCCATAAGTGAGCCCCGCAAATAGCCCAGGCACTCACCCACCGTAGGGACTCAGCGTCCTCGCTGAGGGCTCACCTACCACCGTACTAGGTAAGAGTCAGCTCTGATACCATCTGTAATGACCTGCCCAACACTATGAAGTATTGTCCGCTCTTGGGCCCTGCCCATCTAGGTTTTGTCCCTTTGGGATCACCCCAAAAGGCGCCTCACAGGTGGAAGGTCCAACCTACCACTAAATAGCCCTGAACTCTCCCTTCCTTTTTCGATGTGGGAATCTTACCTAAGTGATCCCCTCACACAGCCCAGGCACCCACCCTTCGTAGGGACTCAGCATCCTCGCTGAGGGCTCACCCACCATCGTACTAGGCGAGAGTCGACTCTGATACCATCTATAACGACCTGGCACAACATTGTGAAGTATTATCCGCTCATGGGCCTCAACCCATCATGGTTTTGTCCCTTTGGGCTCACCCCAAAAGGTGCCTCACAGTATATAGACCAATTCTTTAATTAAATAGCCCAGGACTGTCCCTCTCTTTTCCAATGTGGGAATCTTGCCTCAGTGAGCCCCACACACAGCCCAGGCACTCAGTGCCTGGCTGTGTGCGGGGCTCACTTAGGCAAGATTCCCATACCTTCCACCTGTGAGGCACCTTTTGGGGTGAGCCCAAAGGGAAAAAAACCATGATGGGCTAAGGCCCAAGAGCAGACAATACTTCACAGTGTTGGGCCAGGTCGTTAGGCACAAGAGCGGACAATACTTCACAGTATTGGGCCAGGTCATTACATTTCGCCCATGAAGGGTATGGTCTGATTTTTCAAGAGGGAATTGAGCCTAAGATTACTGGGCCCTTATAGAGATTTAGGAGGATTGGTAAGGTTGCATATGAATTGGAGATGCCTATAGATAGGGATAGGGTTCGCCCGGTCTTTCATGTATCTATATTGAGGAGATGGGTTAGTGGCCCAAGTGCTATAGAACTTTGTGAGGTTATGGGTGTTGTGGAGGATGAGTTGACTTATAAGAAGATCTAGTGGAGAAATTGGATGGATATGCTTAAAGGTCGATTAGTATGGATATAGTGTTTGTCAAGGTCCTTTGGGAGAATCGTCACGTCGAAAGTATCAATTGGGAAGCTGGAGTGGACACAAAGAAGCGATAAATATGTCTCTTTCATTCTACTCAAGCTTAAGA
>DF357976.1:131349-150718 GCA_000787875.1 Solanum virginianum | reverse complement strand
ATGATATGGCGGAACTTGATCTCACTGAGGACATGACCCTAGATAGAAAGAAGTGGAGGTCGCGAATTAGAGTAATAGGCTAATTGGTTGGTAGGTTAGGTGGTTATCTAGTCATGGGGTATAGTAGGGTAGAGGAGTAGTAGTGTTTTATAACATGTGTTGTCATTATTTGTAGTTTATGTGTTAATTGTATCATATTTCCGTATTGTCATGTGCTTTTGGTTATTAGTCATTTTTTTTCTGTTCCCTTTCTTTTACTTTTTGTTATATCTAGTTTATTCTGTTTATGGGTTTTTGAGATGAGGGTTCCCAGGAAACAACCTCTCTACTTCTATGAGGTAGTGGTAAGATCTGCGTACATTCTTCCCTCCCCATACCCCATTTGTGGAATTTCACTGGGTATGTTGTTGTTGTTGTTGTAATTATAAAAATTAAAAATATAAGTTTTTATGCGAACATCATGAAATGTGTGTTTGACAAAAATATTAAATATTATAAATATAATGTCATAGTAAAATTGTTAAAATATTTGATAAAAAAAAGTCTATCTAATATAACTAAAAAAAAAAGGCTTGTAATGTGAAATATTAAGTCAATACTAGCTAATAAAATCATGCTAGTGAAAAATAAAATAAAACATAGAATAAAAAAAGACAATGTGAAAAATTACAGGGAATCACATGACAAAGATTGAGAATAAGAAAGAAATGAATAATAAATATTATAAAATAAAATATAATTTTAGAATAAAATTAGAATAATAAAAATAAAAAGAATTTAAAATAAACAAAATAAAAATAAATTAAAATGAAAAAATAAAAATAAAAATAAAAACAAAAATAAAAATAAAAATAAAAATAAAAGAAGGAAATTAAAAAGTAATCAACATGTAATTACACCATGTAATTGCATGCAATTCACAGCCTCCCCCTGTAAATTGGAAAATGTAATTACACTTAGTCAATTACACCAATTACCTGCTGACCATGTAATTACCTGTCCAACCAAACATGCCAAACAGTATAATTATACCAATTCCACCAAATCGAATTACCAGGATGTCCTTCCAAATAGGGTCTTAGTAAAATATTTAAATTAGACATTTTAGGTGCAAATGTAACCCTGAAATTACAAGGTGTGTGCCGGCTCTTGCATAAAGCAAGTAACGCAAAGGCCATTTTTCGCTAATAATAAGTTTTAAAATATATATTTTTAAAAAAGTTGGGTATTTTAAAATAAAAAAAATATTTACTTTAAAATGATCAAACTATTGAAAGTATATAAAAAATTATTTTTGACTTTTTAATTTAGTGACAATATTAAAGTTACCAGGTGATGAGAACACAAAAGAAAATTGATATAAGTATAAGATAATGTTATAATTAATATACTTAATCAAACAACGAGGTTAGATTATTGCTTACAAATTCATATATTGCTTACAAAATAATGTCGACAAGTTTTGTAACAACTATATCTTCAGAAAGAAGCTTTCAAATTTGAAGTTGACAAAATTTTATCAAAAATCAACCAGATCTCCAAGTGTGTGTATATATATAGACCTCTCATGAGGATTTGGCCTAAGGCCACAAACTTCGTTGAGCCACCTTGTGTTATACCCAAGTTGTGAAAGATATCATGAGAATGATCCAGATATTTAATGCTTCGGGTAGTTGATCCCCATTGTAATGTAGGAATACAACCTCCCTCTTTAGCCCTGGCACACACAAAAAGCTTGGCCACTGGTTGTGGTGCAATAACTAGTTATAGGCCACCTACAGGATATGTGCATTGCAAGTATACCCATATATTTTTAAATGATTTATGGTGACTTGCTATGTGATGTGGCATAGGAGGGATGTAATTAAGTCTGTTTATCAAGTTTGAGAATATTTTTAGACTTATCAATAATTTAAAAACGAAATTAATAATTTGTGTCAAGTTCACTAGAGCGAGTTTAGGCAAGGTCAGGAAAAGACATTTTCGAACTCAAATTTGCTTTGTTTATTTTTGGGCCAGGCTGGCTGACATTGTGAGGCCCAACAGAACGCGCGCACTCCCAAAATCAGCCTTAAACCCTTCCTAAACCCTCTCGAAAATTTGACATGGCACCCAAATCCCAAACCAAAAAAAATTCACCATCAAACGCATCAATGCCCCTTCAACTTGAAGATGAAGTTCCTGACTTCCCTAGAGGTACTTCTTCTACTCAAACATCATTCGTTTGGAACATAATTTCTTCATTTTAACCTTCTTCTACTTAAGCATCATCATATTGATCCCACTAATATTGTTTCTGCTGTTTGTAGGTGGGGCAACTTCTTTGACCAGGAAAGAGTTGGAGGAAGTTCCAGCTGAGGTGGATGCAAAGTTTGAGGTTGAAGACAAATTATTGAAGAAGAGGAAGAGGCAAAACAAGATGCAAAGGAGTAGTACAGAAGATGATTTAGGTTCCCTTTTTGGCGGTGGCATCAATGGAAAATTGCCAAGGTTCGCCAATCGGATCACTTTAAAGGTATGCTCGTTTAACTTTTCTTGGAGTGAACCAAATACAGAATTCAAATCCGTGCTATATGTGTGCCTTGAACATATTTTTACTTATATGCCCCAATTAGATGAGAATACACGGAATATCCATCATTGCATACTAATCATAATTTATATAACATGTATCAACAACTGTTTTCAAAGATTCACAAGACTAAAATTTAATCAACTTTTAGCACCATACCATCAGAGGAGAGAAGAGGGAGAAAGAAGAGAAGGTGGAAGATTAGCAAAACTGCTACTGGTTGCTAACATAGTAAATCACAATAAGACAAAGCAGAAATTTCTTAGATCTCAAGTTTTTTTGGGGCTGGGGTGGAGGGGAGAGGAGGCGAATGATCAATGGTTATATTGATTGATCCATAGCCAATATGAGGACTTGGGTAATGACAGGATTATAGAATTTTGTCAAAGACTTACAATGTGGAAATGGAAGTTTAGACGAAATGGATGCCATCGTACTCCACCTATCTGTAACAGAGCAAGCCTATATGCACTGAACAATCTACTACATGAGCCTCATTATGGAAAAAGTTGTTATTCTGGACCTCTCTGCTACGCTCATCAATTACAACTGAACACATCTCCAATTTAGTCGTAGAGGCTCTCCTCTTCAACCATCTGAACACAAATGACTCAGCTGAGTAATTTGTTTTCTCATCTCTGGAAGGCACAGTCAAAGAGTGAAATCTCTTTTTCATGAATGGAATTGCTTTACTATGCAATCTTTTAGTTTTTTTGTTCAGTTGGAGCTTTCTCTCCCCTGTTAATAGCACTGACAATTCCTGGACTTGCTCACATGTCTTTGAAACCTTTTTTCTCTATTGAAATTACATGTTTAGGCTGTTTACAAGCTCATTTTTATTGACACATCTGTAACTTGTCGACCTGCATTTTGAGTTCTATGCTGTGTGGTTGTCCTGAAGTTATGCCAACTAGCAGCAAAGATTTAACAAACATTACTTTCTTATGCATTCAGAATATATCTCCTGGAATGAAGCTTTGGGGAGTAGTTTCTGAAGTAAATGAGAAAGATATTGTTGTCAGTCTCCCAGGAGGCTTGCGGGGGTTAGTTCGAACATCTGAAGCAGTTCCTCCCTTTGTGGAGGATGGAGTAAAACTGGTATTGGATCTTCTGAGAACTTATTTTCTGATGTAGGTTCTGTGAATTGTATTTTTATTGAATTCCTGAAGTCCTTTTGTTTATGAAGTTTAGGAAGAATACTTCAACCTTTGTTACTTGTCTTAGAAAGAAATAATTCCAACTTTTTTGTCCAAAGCTTATTTTTATGCCAGAGTTTTAATCGCTTGGTAAGCTTGAATTAATTTGAATTCTTATGTAGTGATGGTGCATCAGTTTCTTCAATTTATCTCTTAAATAGAAGGGAGGATATAAGAAGGTGAGATATGGTACCCACTAGTTCAAGCATATTGACAAAAATGCCCTTGAAGTCAAAGGCTATTGAATTAGACCTTCCAACTAATACTCTTTATGCTACTTAAAGAAATTTCTAAGTAAATAATCTCTCTTTTATAAGCCCCTTCTGAATCGTGTCTAAACTAGAAGTCCTGAACTTATGCGATTATTTTTCATGTGTATAACATTGAATTTCTGGACCTGCACTAGGAAGCAATTTTTCCCCTCTATCAAGAAAACGAAATGCAAAGAAGAGAACAGGTGAAACTCTAATATTAGGAGCGAATAAACTTCAGGAACTTTGAGAATTTTAATTCATCCTTCATGATTTTTGTTTTGATTTGTCCTCATCCCTCAATTTTTTGGTTGTTGTTTTGCCAAACTTTCTTTCCACACTTCTGTACTTTTATGTTGATAACAGAGAAGTCTTCAGAACTAGTGGTGCAGAGTTATTGCCAATTATTTGAAGGTAGCATAATATCAGTCTTTCATCAAAAGTTGCTATGAGTTTGTGGTGGCATTTAGTCAACAAAGCCAAACTAGTGTTGAAACGTCATGCCATGGTTTGTGAATATATTCTCTCATTTGAAGAAATGCACTAGAAGCAAGTAGAGATGATAAACTGAAAGATCGGCTGAGATGGTTTGGTTATGTCCTATCTCCATCTGTAGATGCATTACTCGGTAGGTGTGAATCCATGGTGATTAAAGTTGTTAATAGGGGAAGGGGTAGGCCTAAAGTCACTTCTAAAGAATTTTTCTCAGAAAACCTTCAACTTTTGGAATTCATGCAGATATGCAAATAATAGGGTAAAATGGAAGAAAATATTTATATATGCAATAGCAGTGAGTTGTGGTTAACGTTTAGTTCTCTAGGAGTCATCAAGTCTTGTTAGAGATTAATACGACTGTAGAATATCTAGAAAATCTCTAGTGGTAGGGAATCTAAACTTTTAAACATTTAGTGCTGATCTAAATGAAGCATTATGTTTATTGATGATTCATTTTGTCGATGCCAACTTGCGTGGCGTCGAGGCATTATTGTTTTTGTAGATGAACTGCACTATAAGTTACACAATCGTCAATTGGTTTAACCCTATTACTTGAGACATGCAATGTTACCCTTTGAATTGGAAGCTTTTAGCAGGTTCAAACATATACTTGGATTTGTGAGGATTTTCTAAATTGCTGACTTTCTATTCTATGCTGTAGGAAAACATGGTGGTCTTTTTCTATTATGAGATGCTGATATATCATCCAGACTATGACATCTCTTTAGCATTGCTTAAATAAAATCGTGTCTCTATTGCTAGCCTTTATGACATTAATTTAAAGATATATAATCCTCCAAGTTTTTCCTTTCACCATAAAGATCTTATCGTTGCTAGAATTTATCTATTTATTTGTTTGATTTTTGAGGTAGTAAACCAATTAGACAGATGAATAATAGATGAAATATCATATTCAAATAGAGCGCTTGATTTCGTATACATTTTGTATGAGGAGTTTCCCCTTTCAGTTAGTAATATCTATTACTTATCAAATATGGGTATAACACTTGAATCAAATAATTCCAGTAAAAGTAAATTCAAGCAAGGTTCATTAAGTTTTCAACATAGTTTATCATCTCTCTAATAAAAGTATCTTTTTTAGATAGTTTATGAAGGTCATAGGTGATAGATCTCTCTTGGCTTTTCCTATATACTTTTGATGTAATTACTACAGGAGTACACTGTTGGTGTACCTCTTTTGTTTATAATACCTGTTAACTTTATTTAAAAAAAGGAAGGTAGTTGTTGAAGATAGTGCCTGTTCTTAATGATTGTGTAATTTTGTTCCTCTAATAGCTTAATTTACCTTCACAGTTGGAGATGGACACTAATTTTCTTTCAAGTGTATATCACACTGGGCAGCTGGTTTCTTGCATCGTCTTGCACTTGGATGATGATAAGAAAGAAGCAGGGAAGAGAAAGATTTGGCTTTCCTTGAGTCTCTCTTTATTGCACAAGAACTTAACTCTTGACGTTATTCAAGAAGGAATGGTATGTTAATTATCTTTTAGTTGGCACCATGAATAAGGAGCTTGTTGCAAGATGAGATTATATTACCTTTTGCGATAAAAGGATAAACTTAGGGCTTCATTGTTTCCCCAAGAGAAATAGTCAGCCCTTTGCTCAAGGTTGACAAGAAAAATTAGGAAGTGCTTATTGTAAAACAAAGTAGAGAATTAGAAATTATTCAATAAGTCTAATTATTGTTTCAGATTTTGAGACATAAGATGACAACAAATACTTGAGAAAAGAGTAAATAAGCAGATTGTTAATTTTCTATTGAGGGTTAAAGCAATAAGAAAGATTTATCGTATGATAACCCAAAAATCCTACTTGTGGAAAGGATACTCAGAGATCCAAGGTGAACATATGTTGTTCAATTTCAATCTGTAAAGTATGCCTGAATTCAACAAAATATATTTGGTGCTGCGCCTAGACATGCACTTATAGGGGCACGTAGTTTGAGACTAGATGTTTCTACTACCTTGGATCGCTCTTTTGAGCTCCCAGACTGAGCCCCACCTCAAAGTCCAGCCAAGATCGTTCCAATTTTACTTTGCTTGTAAAGAACTTTCCATTTTAAGGAAAATTTTGAGCTCTCTAATTTTAGACCTTCTTTAAATTTCACACTGAACAGTGGCGAACAAGTTTATGCAAAACTAGAAATACTCACTGTTATTATTGGACTAATTGTAAATGTAAATTCTTACGAATCTGTTCCTTCTGTTGCATCTTATATTTGGCGAAGTTGCCACGAAATCATAGGTTTGAGACAATTATTGTCCTCGTGATTTTGGATCTCCTTCATCTTGTTGTAGCACCTTCAATCATCACAGAGTCGAAGCTAAAGATGGTGGGTGCATTTGGAGGTGTATGTAGGACAGGCCCAAACACCATAGATGACATTATGTTTGTCATCTATATGTGGTACACCTCTTCTAGCCTGTTTGGATGAGCTTATAATGGCTTATAAGCATAGATCATTGTCCAATAATGTATGCTTGCACATCTATTTTGACATTCACTTTTCTTGGACCCTCATCCCAAGGATTATGTTAAGGCCCAACATTCACTCCCATGTAATTTTGTGTTGTCACCACTAGGGGTGTTTAATGGGCACGTTGGGCTAAATTTTGGTGAGTCAAATTGGGCTAAGTTAAATGAGTTGGGTAAAAATGAGCTAAACAATCCAGCCCACTCTCTCCAAACTTTTAACAAGTTCTAATTTTCTTCTTTGTTTTCTTATAATTGTTTAACTACTTGATAAAACCCTTTTGGTTTATATAATATATCAAACAAAAACTATATTTTTAAAATTGTTTTGGCAAGTTTTCTAATAGATCAATTTGGGCGGGTCAAAAACTAGTTGAGTTAATAAATAGGTGGGTCATCAACTTGCCCTAACCTAGGCAGATCATGTTTTCATTGGCTAATTTTGTCACCTCTAGTACCCACATTCCTATTGCAACTAGCATGTCGCAAGGTTTTGTGTTAGCCATCCTGTCATGATGCTGAATATATTTATTTATGTCATGATCCAAGTTAGTCATAGATGTGACACAACGATTAGGGTCCCAAGGAGCCCCGACCAAACCTCTTAACGTTCATTACATACACAAAATAAGTAAAGATATTAAGAAATCATAAGCGGATAATAAGTCTCAAAACAAAATTTTGAAATAGGAAAGCTCAAACTCACATGTCCGAATAAATGGAACTTCATCATCATCGTCTAAGATTCCTTTAGTACTATGGACAGGGGCATAGGACAAGCCCTGCTCACCCTAAACAGAGAAAGTGAAGTAGTCCAACAAATAAAGAAAAGTAGCATGATGGGTTTGTCTTCGAATCATGAGGAGTCACTAAATATCAACTTCAATGGAGATCGGAACTAGCCACGTGTGGGGTGAGGGTGATCATCCGACCCTACATTTGTAATAAAATGTTGGCAAAAAAAAGATATGTGGTAGTACATGAAAGGTACCAAGTATGTGAGCAATGCAATAATTAATAATGTATGATGTTCAATTGACCAAGTTTAAAGACATGTCAAAAAATCCATCTATATCGTGAAAGTAAAGTATGAATAAGGCCAATGAAATTCAATAATTATGATAAAACTTTGAGAGATCTTGAATTAATAAATTACATATTAATTGTGTGGAATATAAATCGTAACCGATAATAAGACTATGCAGCTATAATATGGAATCTTGATGCTAACTCTACACCGTAGAAAGGGGAGACTATTTGCTGAGGTAGACTCCTTGAGGAAAGTATAAGCATCATAAGCTATATGTGGATTCACTAGCTGCGCCTAGACATGCACTTATAGGGGCACGTAGTTTGAGACTAGATGTTTCTACTACCTTGGATCGCTCTTTTGAGCTCCCAGACTGAGCCCCACCTCAAAGTCCTCTTGGTGCTAAGTCAATTCCCAAGGGAATATTAATCATAAATCACTAAGTTAATCATGGGAAAGGTAATGCCTGGTTACCAATCCAATTTCATGAAATTATCATTATAGAATAGCTCATTAAATCTTTGATTCGATCAATGTGAGAATATCTTTTCAACATCTTGAATCTGTGAGTAGGTGAGTAAAACTTTAAAACTTTGATTCAATCAATGTGAGGATTGTACTTATCACATCTTGAATCCGTAATAAAATTTTCACAATCATTCAATTTTTCTTAAGAGTTTTTATTTATCATAAATCATCATTTTTATAAAACTTGCATGAAGTCCTTGTTAATTTATGATCATAACTCCTACTGAAAACTAGGGTAATTTGCATAGGCCCATAAGTAATCAACTTATAATCATGTAATTTTGATGAAATCATGCATAATCACGTAGAACAATATCAATTGAAATCATAATTGAAAGAACTCATAATAAATTTCATGATTGCTAGATGATATTGTGAAGGACTTGAATTATAAACCTTGAATTCATGGAATTAATGTAAATTTATGTATAATTCAATTCATAATCATGAAATAAAACATAATTTATGAAATCCAATGCTAGATCATCAAACCCTTAATTCTTACTTTGAAAATTCATAAAAAAAAGGATGAGAAATCTTTGGGCGTCATTGATGAAAGGAGTCCATGATGGAATACCACATGCCTTGGATGAAATTTAACATTAAAATTAAAGAAGACGACCTTGAAGCTTGAAGAATCCTAATTCACCTTGGGAGGATCCTTGGAGAAGAAGACTTGAGAGCTTTTGGGGTTTCGAGAGAATTAGGAGAATTGGGTAGTTTTATGAGTCCAAAATCAGTTGTAGGAGTTAGGAGTAGTCTATAAACGACGTAGCTTCAATATGAAAAGCATGGGAAAAGACTGAAATAACATTGGAAATTTTTTGTCTTTAATGACCACGAGACCACTCTACGGTCCATGGTTCACTCTACGGGCCATAGATGCTCGTATATAGAAATCAGGTCTCAAAACTAAGTCTCAAAAGTTTTTGTATGAAACCACTTTTACGAGTCGTAGATGTAATTACGACTCGTACAAACCCTTCGTAGAAGTCCATATCAATTTTATAAATTTTCTGAAGCTGGTTCTATGACCCTGAATTTACAAGTTGTAAAAGCATTTACGTAGAAAAATTCCTGCAACCCCTAAAATTCCAACTTTTAAGACTTCAATCAATCCGTGCCCAGGATCTACAGCTCGTGGTTCCTTTCACGGACCGTAGAAACCTCTCATACAAATGGCTTTGAACCTCAGATAATTCTAAGTGTTGGTGGTGTTCTATGAACCCCTTCTACGCCCATACCAACCACGGTCCTTAAACATTGTCTGTCCTGTTGGACCCCAAATCACTAGCCTCGGTATCTTATCCATGAGGGTCATCTATTGCCCATAAAACTTTCTACGAGTCATAAAAGTCCAAACTCAACTTAAATTTTAAATTTTTCCCCAACTTCCAGTCCCTAGACACCAACTATGGCCCGCAAATGGGTCTATGACTCTTAGTTGGGTCTCGTGGGATCTGTATCGGGTCCGTTTATGCAACTTTCTTTCTGCATTCTGACTTTCCAACTTCTTGGATATTACAATTTAGTATGTCATTCTCTAGTAAAATCAACAATTCATACATAATTCTGTTCGAGTGTGGTCCTCCTTTGACAAGGGGTTTAATTGGCAGTCCATATAATGTCTTACTTACACTTATCCTAAAACCTTTACCTTGTAAAGTGATTCTCCACTGTTCCATATTTTGATGGATACTCTTTTCACTCTCAATAATCAACACAATATCATCTATACTATCTTAAAAGCACCGACTCTGAAATCCTAAAGTCAAATTACTAAAATGCCCCTCACTTAAAAAAAACCCAAAAAACAATGTGAAATTACCATTATCAATGTTAATTACCATTTTGCCCAAAATTAATGTGCTATCATATAATCCTTAACTTAAAAAGTAAATTACAAATTTACCCTTCTCTAATGAACTTTAAAAATCCTAACCTAAAAGCCACAATTAACTACGCGTTTTTCCTCAAATAGAAGCGACTCTTCGCAAAAAGAAAAGAGTATATTCTGCCTATTCACTTCACACCATGAAGCAGCGCACAACTCTCCCATGTTCACAAATGACTCCATCAAAAAACTACATCACTGCAACGTCCTGCAAATACACCCCCGCCCAATTCCACTGCATCAAATTGTCACCCACCAACTGCAAATATGAAACAATCTGCCTACTTCACCCAATTCTCATACCTCTGTACTGAAACTAATGTAACTATCATTGTTGCCTTCCTCTCTTCAGCCTGTAAAACAATAGATTTTTTTTACTTCCCGTTCATCTGTCCCGTAGACTCCAAAGAGCGCAACCCTGTTTTTTGCGTCATTTTATTTTTCTTTCATCTGTTTCGAATCGACTACCTCTACTGTATGGATTGATATTCGTCGAACCGCGAAATCACCGCCAGATCACATTGACCTGTAAGTTGCAACGGTTACCAGTTTGTTGCACATATCAGTTTCATCAACGGAGGGTTCGTTGGATATATGGTCTTGCTCTGTCTAATGGTGACGAAATAAAAAGGATAAAATGTTTAGGCTTCATTTACATCATGTGGTGACAACTTTTTTTCTTTTGTTAATTTGATTTGTTGATAATATCTGGGCTATCTTTGTTTATGAGTAGAGATTCTCAGACAAGCCATTATATATGCTTTGTTCTGAAAACAAGCAAAAAAAATATCCATCATCTTTTCTCCTTAATATCTATCGTTTTTGTTATTCACATGTGTTCAATGTCTTATTGTTTCTTTATTATCTCTTTGCTCGGTCATTTTTTTCAGTATTTCCTTTTCTACTACGTTTTCAGAGTTTTCATGCTGTTACAATTTCATGTATCTGATGATCCAACAGATAGCAATATCTATTTTTAGCAAAATTATGTGTAAATTCTATGTTCATATCTATAGAAAACATCCATATTTGTAGAGAAATAATGTTTTTCACTTTCTTTATTGTGCTACTTGATAGTTGAAAAATAACAACTAAATCAAAAGTAAGATCTTTATTAAAAACGCGCACAAGAATATCAATAGTTATTTGAAATGAGAAGATGAGGTCTCAACTTATCTTTACATCATTAAAGATTATTAAAAAAAAAAAAGGCAAACCCGGTGCACTAAAGCTCCTGCTATGCGCAAGGTCCGGGGAAAGGCGCGACAACAAGAGTCTATTATACGTTAGCTTTATATATTAAGGACTAGGAATAGAACAGGAAAATATTTTAATAGCAAAGAAGAAAAAATATTTAAAAAGGATATACTAATTGCAATTAGAGAGAGAGTTGATTAAGCCCTCTTAATCAATTTAATTCTTATGCAGTTTAAACTTTAAATAATTTTATCGTATTAGTTTACCCAATGCAAAATTTAATATCCAAATCAATTGGTGCAACATTATTGTATGAAGATAGACAGACCATATTGTTTGAAGTGAGTAAGAAAAGTGTAGTGATGAAAATAGTGTTAATCAACTTAAAAGAAATGGTTGCAATTGTTAATGAAAAATATGAAGCATCTTTATGTAAGCATTATATTTAAATAACCTAACTATTTTACTTACAAGAAAATATAATTAAATAATAACATTTAGCAAGAATACTAATTTAATTTGAATATCCTACATGGTATATACAGGTTTGTGTCTTTCCACAGAGTAATTAACTAAATATTATTTTGAAAGCTGCAGTGAATAAATCATAAATACGGTATCGCCATCTAATTAAAAATTGCAGGTTCTCATGTTTAAAGAACATTTGGTTAATTAAATGTCTTATTTTCTTTGGTGAATGTACCTGTGTTTAATGTGTGAATATGATTAGACACCCACTATATCTATATAGCTATATCCTTTTATAATTATTTTTGTGTCTAGCTTAAAAAGATTGACAAAAAAAATTGTCAATGTAGTGAGTACAAAGTATTGACATGTGAAATTGCCTATAATTGATCTTATATTACCTATGATTTGATTCATTTTTATTCAATAGTTTTCTGGATCACTCGGAACATAGAGGAACAATAACGAGTATAGAATTGGAACTTGAATTGTTTTATATGTTTTTCCTTTTTCTATTTACTTGGAGCATGAAATTCTTTAAGTTTATTTTGTGTACATTCTACTATTAGAAAGGTTATGTCAGAAGATATCTTCCTTGCTATATGAACTAAATTTATAAGAATCATAAATTAAGCTTAGAAAAGATAAGGCTTCTCTAAGTACATCCAATTTTATACATCTATAATTTTGTGTATCAACTTAAATAGCAGTTTATGTATAAGGCTAAACTATTACATACATGATCTAGCAGTTTATGTATAAGGCTAAACTATTACATACATGATCAAAGTTAAAAATTATAACACCTAATGTATTTTCTAGGCTTTTCTTTCGTGCTTTCCGTTGCTATTTTGCCTTTTATCCATCAATCCAAATATCATGATTCGTGAAAGGGAAAAGAAGACTAAAGAAAATTGATGGTATAATGGTGATTGTGATCACATATTATATGAGTTCAAATAGATACTACTTTTGAAAACTCTATATACTGTTTACACATTATATTCTTCATTCATTCACTTAAAAAGTAATTGATATTTTTGATATATAACTAATCTATTAATATCACAATATATTTATACTAATAGCCTTAGATACACGTGCAACGCACGTGTCCGGAAACTAGTTTTTGAAAAAGCATGTGCCAAGCTAAAGTCGAAATGGACATGCTGCTCTAATTTAAAAGTTCTCTTCCTAAAAAGTATCTGCTATTGGTCAGGGTGTGTAGAGCATGATATTAAGAGTGAACTGTTGGAATGACAAAATATGATGAAAAGAATGTACAGTTGATTGGACCATTTTGAAAAAAAAACTGTTAGTTGAAACAATACAAAACAACTAAAAAGAATATACCATTGGTACTAGTTTTTGTTTTTAAAAAAGCAAGAAATTTCATAAGGGGCAAAAGCTTGCTCATACACAAGAAGTATACTAGAAGTAGAAAACCATGGAAGAGGACATAGTTTTCTACCAATAACATACACTCATCGATACATGTAGGAACCCTATGGGTGCACCAAAAAGAAATAATGGAAAATAGGTTACTCCTCAAGTGTAAGAAGAGTTTCTCTACTCCCTTGAAACTCTTCTATTCCGGTCTCGTCATATGATCCACGTAAGTGCTAAAGGAGCAACATTCCATTTGCTGCATCTTCTCTTACTTTTTTCTAAATGGCCAGCTAAACAATGTTCCTTTCACAGTGTTTGAAATCATCCACTCAAGTCTGAATTATCTAAAAATTTCCCACCTTAAACAAGAAGCTATCCGACAATGAAGAAGGTGATTCACATCTTCACCTGATTCTTTGCACATGAAACACCAACTGACACAAGTTGTCTTTTTTGTCCTCAAATTCTCTGTCGTCGAGATTACTCCCTTTGTAGCTAGCTAAGTGAAATAATATACCTTTCTTGGTACCTTAAGGATCCATGCTGATGGATGTGGCAAATCACTCTCTTCCCTAGTTAGAAGCTTCTCATAATATGACTTCGCTGGAAAAATACCATGCCCTCCGCCCTCCATCTCCACATATCAAATCAAGCAAGTTCTAAAAATTTGTCAAATTCCCGTCTTGCAAATTTCGCCAAAACCTCAAATTCCAAAGCAGTTCTCCCCCTTGTGTACTCCATAACCGTTGAATCAACCTTTTTTTTGGCCAGAGATATTTCACTCCCCAACCTCGAGAGGCGCACCTAGCAGCACATGCCACACCTGATCCTACGCAGATCTAGTCGGACATGTGCTACCGATGCAACACAGCTACACCCAACAAACACACAAACACGTATACCTCGATTTGTTAGAAGCCATCAAGGCCACAATTAGAGAATCCTGCAGCAAGTATCTCAGCTAACTTACTAGTTTACAACAAAATATATGTAAATTCCTATGCAGGTGATCGAGGCCACTATGATATCTATAAATATAGAAAATCGGAATATATGAAGGCCGACAAGACTGTCACATTGATAGTGCAAGAGTAATAAGGTTGACATGGCTGACAACATACTAATATACAATCCCAAGTCTGCAAGTCTTTAAGAGTCATACTTGTCAGAGACAAGGCCCCAACCTACCCCTCAGCTATCTACAACTAAAGACTGACGAACTTCTAAACCTGGCAACTCTGAGATCGTTCAAGGTGGATGTCATTTCACAAAATGGGGTGACTTTTCATCATTAGAGAAGATATATTATGAATTGCATTTTGGTTTGATGAAGAGACAAAATACACAGGACAAGATGTTGGAAGTTAAGATAAGGTGATCGAGAAATCTACAGTGGTTTTCAACACTATTGCTACACATGCCAACATTCCTATGCATTGTTTAGTGCAAGATCTAAGACTTCAATGCTTTTGCCGAGATGTAGGTTGGTCGGATGCAGTTTTCAGGCTTTGCTGTGAATGTTGAGCCTCCATTTAAAAAGTAATAGGGAAATAGCTATAATTCAATGCGAAAATAAAATAAAGTTTATAGTTTTAAACTTAGAAAGATTTGGCAACAACATATCCTGTGTAATCCCACAAGTGGGATCTGGGGAAGGTGGTATGTATGCAACCTTATCCCTACCCTGTGAATGTAGGGAGGCTATTCTCGATAGACCCTTAGGTCAAGTAAAGCAGATTGAAATCTAGTGTGGAAATGAAATACTATAATGAGAAAGTGATCCTAAATTAGTGGAGAAATAGAACAATAGCAACAACACATAACATGTTAAATGAATCAAAAGACCAGGTGAAACAA
The DNA here is from genome assembly GCA_000787875.1 of Solanum virginianum. Classification (NCBI taxonomy): domain Eukaryota; kingdom Viridiplantae; phylum Streptophyta; class Magnoliopsida; order Solanales; family Solanaceae; genus Solanum; species Solanum virginianum. The sequence goes on along the minus strand of DF357976.1, from coordinate 135,348 downwards.
TAGGTGATAATGACATGAAAACTCATAAAGGTTTGAATTCTATTTATCCTCCGTTGGTTTTGTAACTCTATCTACTTTTTAAACCCCATGAATTGTACCTTTGTTTTGAACTTATAAATATTTGAACCCTGTGAATTCTTTGTTGGTTTTGAATCTTATGGAGCTTTCCTTGGGTTCCACTTGTTAATCCTTCAAATTTCAGTAGCATTTGCTGGAGGTGTTCCGTGTTTTAGTTGGGGGTATTTTGGTCCAAAACTTTTTCTGTCACAAGAGGGCTAATTCTGATAGCAGGTATTAAAAAGTGGCCATTTTCCTATTTCGTCCTCTTACGGTGCAAACCAGTTAACTGTGAAAATAAAAGAATGAGGAAGATGCTGCCACTTGTACTTAGCAGGGTGAATTATCCTTGATCTTTATTTTTAAGGTAGGTATTTAGATGACTGAACTGATCATCTTTACACAAAAGGAATCTTATGTGTGTTCAAAAAATGTACAAAGCAAGCAAGTCCAAGAGGGTGTTCTCAGCTCTTGGCATTTCTTTGTAGAATTTTTTTTCTGATAAGGCAAAATTTTGTAGAAAAGTTTCCCTGAATTTTATATTCCTTTACCCTTGCTAGAAGAAAAATGTACATTATCTAAACTTTTGCGTACAATAGACCCTTGTGGTCGGGCCCTTTCCCAGACCCTGCGCATAGCGGGAGCTTTAATGCACCGGGCTTGCCCTTTTTTATCTGAACATTTGTGCCGAAGCAACTTTTGCAACTAGTTATTAGTTTCCCTTTTGTATTCTGCTAAATTCGTGTTCTTTAAATGATAAATTGACATTCCTTTACTTGATATTACGCATTTTCCTGAACCTGTGCCTTGTCTTTTCTGATGTACAGATTCTTAGTGCATACGTGAAAAGCATGGAAGACCATGGTTATATAATTCATTTCGGTCTGCCTTCCTTCTCAGTATTTATGCCAAAAGAATCAGGTAATCTTCATTTCCACTCAAATTCTCCCTTTTGGTTGTTGCTGGGCCTTTCATAAAGCAAAATGAAATGCATTTTTCTTTCATGCATTTGTTTGAAGGGAAAAATAAATTGCTTGTAGGAAGAACCAAGCTTCTTTCCCATATCCTGCCAAAAGAACTTAATTTGGATGATTTATGTTGCAAACCTATAAATATGTGGAAATGTCTCCTCTTTAATAGTTAAGTTATTACTTAAGGTGGTTCACACTATTTAACGTTGTATTAGAGTATACTTAAATAGCTATGCAAATAAATGTATCATCTCCAAAAGTGAACTTTCGAGCACTTTTTTCTCTTTTCATATAACAAAACTGAGATTTTATGTGTTAATTCTGCATGCTGGATCTTCTTCTATTCTATGTTCATGGAGGATACGCTTGTATCTCCTTTTTCGATCATATTTTGAATCAATGTTACTTTTCCATGTGGGATATGCTTGTATCTCCTTTTTCCAAAGCCAACTGATGGCCTTGGTAGTGTATAAGATTATAACCTTTGAAGGGACAATTTGGAGTTAGAAGAAATCATTGAGCTTCTCAAGGAACATAGAATTTTTTTGATTTGATCCTAGTCATTCTTTCTTATTGTTTTTATTGGAACACGCCAAAAATAATGCCTTGTATTAAATGACAAGATGAATTTGATGAAAGACATATTCTACAAAGAACTAGTTCTTTTGTGTGTATCATTTATGTATATAAGTTCTCTTGGAAATAAACTTGAAAAAGAGAAGAAAGTAGGTCTTGAGTTGGAATCTTGTAATTTTGTCATGTGATGATTTTGGAGGAATTCTGTTCTTTTAAGAGTAGCAAGTATATTTCTTGCATCTAGTTTGAGTCATATTTAGTAAGACGGAGGAGACTGACGAGGTCATTTGGTTCAACCATGTACTAGTTTTGCAAGATTTATGATGCAGAGTGGAGATTTTTTTTTTCCCATACAAAGGTTAGATAACCTTATGAATGATGTGACAAACACCTATATTCAAGTTACCAAAGAGTCGAACACCTACAATAACTATGGTTTTCTATAAATTGTCACCCAATCTTTTATACATATAGGAACCTCGTGGGTTCTCCAAAAAGAAGTAAGGAATAAGAGGTTACTTTTCAAATGTGCGGTATAGTTCTCTACTCTTTCAAAAGCGCTCATGTACTCCTATTTCTCTTCCTATAACCCACATGGGGGAAGAACAATGATGTTCTCACTTGAGAAATAGCCTTACATGCCTTAACCCTTTCCAAACAGTAGATAAGAATCTGAGCTTTGACGAAGAATGTCAAGAATCCCAAGCTTGAACCTTTGGGAAGGATTTCTTCAAAGATCCTGTTTTAATACTTAAGAGTTACTTAGAGCAGACTAACATTGGTATGGAGAGGTATTGATAGGAGAGAATACTCATGCTAGGGCTTGGAAAATTAGAGAATGAGGTAAGAGTTAAAAAAACTTGGACTAGGTTCTATTTATAGACTTGAGCCCGAACTGGGATTGGACATTAAGGGCTCTATCGCATGTGGTGTGCATCACATCGCGTTCTATACTTGGACAAAATTACTATTCTCCCTTGCATTTGGTCGCGGCGCGGCCTCCATTGCGTCCAACTTGTGCGAGATGGACGTTGTGTCCTTCCATCTTCATGACAAACACTTAGCATTTCCCACTTTTTCCCATCTAACCTTGGTCGCGGCATGACCTCCACTAAGCCGAACTTCATCGTGATGGATATTGCTTTGTATCCTGTATCGTGGCTAACACTTAGGCTAAAAATCATGACTTTGGAAAATCACGTAACAACTTGTACTGAACTTGGATTGACGAGCTGTTTGATGCTTTGGAATTTAAACACGAGCACAGTGTCAGTTATGATCACATATTCTTATTAAAATTACATGACTCTTCCAAATAAACTCTAAATTGCCAAGCACAACCATATCTTAAGGTTCAGATCACATTATCCATGTCCAGCGGGTCAACCGTTTGTACAGAAGTACGAGGCGTCACCGGAACCCTACCCCTGAAAAGCAGTAGCAAGGCAGGTCTGGATGTAATTCTAAGAAATAGCAATTCTTTTCGATTCCCTCTTTTAACAGTAGTTTTTTTTTTTTTCCTTTTCAAAAGAGAAACATTTGTATCTTTTTGCTTCACGCTTCTGTCCAACAAGTGGTCACTTCTTCCACTTTGCGTCACCTCAGCCATCTGAAGATTGTTTGAAGGTATAACTATGGGGAAAAGGAAATCAAGTAAGAGTACATTGTCCAGCATCTAGAGTACATTGTCCAGCATCTAGACCTATTATATTCTTTGCCGTCCAGAGTGTGGCACAGAGTTAGGAGAAATTGATGAGAAACTTTTGGTGGGAGGTAACAGAAAGTTCTGCCTAATTAAGCAGGTACCTAAGCATCTCTTGTGAAGGTGGGGATATTGGGACCTAAAACTTGAAGGTGTTCAATAGAGTCCTTTATTAGGGATTTGAGCTGTCAATCATATTCATAAGGTCTGTTAAGTCTTCAAAAGACGGAAACATCACACATTGTACTAGTTTCTTCTGTGTACTTCTATTTAATTGTAGGAAATCTGTATTGTATCACAAAGTTATATTATTTGTTCTAAATCATCTAGTCTTATTGTTATGAACTTTTGCACAAAATGGAGAGTTTTCACTAGCTAGATTTTGAAGCAGTTTCATGATTTTAGGTTGAAATAACTGGACCATTATCCGCAATAAACTTTTCTGCATTTTCTTGTTTTTTGCTATCCTCTTTTTCTGATTTCTGCCAATGCGAGTTTTTTTTTTTCCCTTTTCAGATACTAAATTGGTAGGCATCAGTCTTTTCGTGAGAAATACTTCATTGGCACGAGTTTCCTACTATAGAAATTGCTGTCTAAATTCTGTTTAACTTTATTTTGCATATTTCTTACCTTTCAACATCATTTGGTCATATTGGAAATGTAAAACAGAATATCCTCTGCTTGATACAACGA
>DF357976.1:100462-125589 GCA_000787875.1 Solanum virginianum | reverse complement strand
TCCTCACCTGGTTCACAACAAGGCTCCTCCTGCAGTAAGTTCTTAAGATCCCAAGTGTCCTTCATTATCAACTCAAAAATATTGCTAGCTGCAGATTGGTTGTTTGCATATGGATAGTTTTCTAATGAAGTTGTTCAGTTTGTTATACTTGACTTGCAAACATTGAATGAGGGGGAAAATTGGGGTTATAGGAAGACAAAAATGGCCCTAAAAGCTGATGGAGAGAAAAGATTGTTTTAGTCGATCTTAAGTTAGAAGCAGACCTCAGGACCTTTTGCATTTCTGGGGATGGTTGCAGGAGACATCATTGCTTGTTATTTTATTTTATTTTATTTTTGACAAGGAGAAATCATTGCTTATTTTATGGATTAATCCTGCTAAGGTAATTGAGTGTCTAGGGTGGATGTTATAGGTCCTTGTTCAAGTGTTTTTTGTAAGATCTTGGGAGGTGCTTTTTGATGGGTAAGGCATTGCAGTTGGGCAGGTCCTTTAGAGATGTCAGACTTGTCTATAGTTGGTGGGCCCCATTTCTCTTTGTTTGCTTTCGCTGCACTTCGGTCTGATCTAGATCATACATGTTGCATTCTTTGTTTGTGCGCTTCAAATTGATTGACGAGATGATATGAAAAGGGCATAAGACCTCTCAAAAAAAGAGGAAGCTTATCTTCTCTTGTCTTGTTAGCACTGAGCTGTGACTTCTCAAGTTTCTTCAGAGATGTGCAAGTACAATTTATCTTGTAGTGTTTAAGATGGAAGCTAAGACCAGGGAAATTCAGATCAGGGAAATTCACAACAAAGCAGGGTTGTCTGTTGTTTAAGACATGAACCTATGATTTACTTTATCGAAAAAGAAGTAGCTATGAGCCTATGATATGCATGTTGTATGGTAGTAAACTTTTATCTATTTAGTAAGTCCTATTGAAAAACTAAATTTCGGCTGCAGTGCTTCTATTGTATTTTGAAGTAAGCATGGTTGCATGCATTGCCTTGTATCAACTCCATGTTTTAATATTAATCATTTTGTATTATTAAATTAAACTGAGCTTTTCTGTTTTGCAGCTTATCAAAGTTGGAGATATTTTTGATCAATCAAAAGTGATCAGGATTGATAGGGGTTTGGGTCTTTTGCTCGAAATCCCCTCTTCTCCAGTTCCAACTCCAGCATATGTTAATGTAGGAATATTCCTGGACACCGAAGCGTTTGGGCCTTATCATTTATGCCTTGGAGCTCAACTTTAGGTTTCAGTATTAACCCAGCAAGTTTTGCAGGTATCTGATGTTGTTGATAAGGAAGTGAAAAATCTGGAGAAAAGTTTCAAGGAAGGGAAACTTGTCCGCGTCAGGGTTCTTGGGTTTAGGCGTCTAGAAGGACTTGCTACTGGGGTTTTGAAGGTCACACTTATTTATTGTTGGAAGTTATTCTTTTGATTTAAGTGAATGTTAGATCTTGAACTGGTGTTTGTCCAGTGGCAAGATGTGATACAGTCAAGTCCAATATACTTGTACGTGGATACCTTAGTTGAAGAACTCTGTCAAGAAGTTACTATTTTGGTTCTTGTACTTGGAACTGGGGCACAATGCAAATTGCAAACATTACCTTCCTCTTGATTTCTGTCTGTTTTCTGCTTGGTCTTAATAAGCTTTATGCCTATCTGTGTGAAAGCTGATTAAAAAACACCTGTACTTTATAATCATATCTAATTTTGGTAGAGTTGAAGAGCTCTGTCGCTAAATTCGATGCATTCCTTGCTTTTCTTTTACTTTTATTATAAAAGGGGGAGCAGTGGAGGTTTGAGTAGGGTATTTGGATGTTGCATCATTTTGTATCTTGTTATTGAAATCTCAGGATATGTCCAAGCACAGGTTCTCCTTAATTTTCTCTGCAATACAACACTTCCCTTATCTTTTCCTTAATTATGAACAGACCAGTGCATTTGAAGGGTCAGTTTTCACTCATTCAGATGTCAAACCTGGGATGGTGGTAAAAGCTAAAGTCATTGCAGTAGACAGCTTTGGTGCCATAGTACAATTTTCTAGTGGTGTTAAAGCACTTTGTCCTCTTCGTCATATGTCTGAATTTGAAATCATAAAACCCAGGAAAAAATTCCAGGTATTCTAGAATAATATAGCAGGTGTTTTCTTCATCTCTTTGGTTTGAACTGTAGAGAGTTGTTGATATCTTTTGCAGGTTGGAGCAGAATTAGTCTTTCGTGTTCTTGGTTGCAAGTCAAAGAGAATCACTATTACACACAAGAAGACACTAGTATGGCTCTTTTAAATAGCTTGACTTGTAGAGAGTACCTGAACTTGTTTTTCTACTGTTTAGCAGGGTTTTTAAAAGCTTATCTTGTTTAATCTCTTGATGAGTTTCTTAGCTCAAGCGTCTCTCATCTATATTGCGTCTTTTTTCAGTTATGTTTTTTCTCTTTTGTCTTTTGATTTGTTTCTGAGCTTGAGCCTCTTATCTACGTTTTAGTATGCTGCTGTTACTGTTATAGAGGAAAAAATGTTTACTTAGTTATCCTAAATGGAAACAAAGTTTTGGCATAACCATAACCATTTTCAATTCTTTTCCTACTTGTGGTTTATCCTATCCTCCCCTCTCTAACCTGCTATTTAGTATTAGCCCTCTTAAAAAGATTATCCGCAATAGACTAAAATTTCAAGAAATTCTGTATATTGATAACAATCAAACTAAAAAAAGAATGTCTTGAAGCAAGGAGGCTGGAGTCCTACAAAAAGGCCCTTGAGTTTCCAGCCTTAGAGCTTGGTGGAAAATGCTTGAAGAGGGAGACAGGTGGTGAACCAAGGTTCTCAATTTTAGAGGAACATACGCATCTGAGGAGAATTTTTTTGAGATCATGCTTAATTGGATCTTTTTCTAAGTGGGTGAGTTCACCTGATCCTTTTAGAATTTTTTTTAAGATATGGGATGTAGAAGATGGTCTGAAAATTTGTCAGCTGGGTGATACTCGTTTCTTGATTCAGTTTGCGAATGAGAAGGCAACCAAAGTTCTTCAAAGAGGAAGAAGATAGTTGGGTGGAAACTTTCTAGAATTAGAAATGTAGGATGAAAAGGTGGTTGTGCGGTGCTTTGACCTCTTCAAAAAGATCAGGGATTGATGTTGGGGATTTATTGATGCAATAAGTAGCTTGCAACCTTGCACAACCTAACGAGAGCTAGACTTAGTCAATGGGTGGGTAAGCTTCCAGTCTCTTAGGTGGTTGAAGATGGTGAAAAAGACTTCAAATTTGGGGCTACCTGGAATTCAAGCCAGAACTGTTGGGTGTGGATGAAGGGATGAGAGAAGTTTAAAGGGGAATAGAAGGGAGGCAAGAGGGGCAGGATGTTGCGAGAGAAAAGTGGGGTGTTTACAGCTTGTTGAGGTCCATGGGGGAACCACCGGTAACTGCTAATGCAAAATGATTCAATGACAATTTTGAATGAGAAAGAGGAAATAGGGCTAGTAGAGGGCAGAAGGAAAGATATTGCCATGAGAGAGAGAACCAGGCTAGAGGAGAAATCATAGCCTGTTCACTAATTATTAAGGGTCAGACTGCGAGTTTTTGTAAAGCACAAATCACAACTTTTCGAATCGACTAGTTCGAACCGACGTGGCTGGGTCTTCTCTAACAAAAATGTAGTTAGCTCAATGGATGCAAAGAATGATGCTCTTCACTAGTCGAAAAAAATTTAATCAATTGTTAGTAGAAGAATTGAGGTCAGAGAGACTTGATTTCACGATTATCAAGGAGAAGGATTAGGGTTTGGTCGAAAAATATTGGGGATGGTGGCATGAAGCAATTGTCAGGATTGGGTCCAAATTTAGAGAAGTCTGACGACCGAGGACATTGTTCAGGCAAGGTTTCATATGTAATTACAGTGACAAGAGGGACTTACTAGAAGAAGGCGTTGCTGTCTACGAAGCTGTCAGTTGGGACAAATAGAGTGTATAAAGCAATGGGGTTGATTTGGTGTCTGCTGATGCAGGGGAAAAGAATGATATTGTTGGAAAATTGCAACTAGTTCTTTTTGCTCAATATTTGTGCAAGAATGGAAGGGGTAAGATCCCAGGGACTTTTCATAGTCCCAAACATGGTGGGTATTTGTGTTGACTTATTTTATGTGGATTTTGGCTTTTAAGCCCTTTTTTTAAAAAAAAAAAAAGCTTTGATAGTGTTTAGGTAACACACAAAAAAAACACTTTTTTAGACTGAAAAAGTTTAAAAAAAAGCCAAAAGCCAAAAGTTGGATGAACTCAACTTATGGCTTTTACCGTATAAATTACTTAAAAAAGCCCCATCCAAACACCCTGTAGTTTTTTATTAGGTGGGTGTCGATTTTTCACTATTAGACTTATTTAGAAAGTGTTTAGCAACGGGCAACAATAGTATGGATGTTCATGGAGCTTAGAGCCGTTAATAAGTGCTAGACCCGTTAGATTAGCTCTCCTGACTCGTGATTTGATAGGATCTGCTAAAATTTTTTGGAGCCCATCTAAGAATAAGGTTTTAGTCCGGCCTGGATAAACTTGCTAGTTTGTAAGGCTTGAGCAATATGGGTTGGGCTGACCCGTGGGCTAAAAAGAATAACAAAAAAAAAAGAATATGCAAAATAACAAGAAAAGTCCAAACATAAAGTCTTAAACCATGGATATAAATATTACAAAATTCAAATATTCAAAATATTGTCTTGTACAGTTGTTTCCAAAATATTTACATGAAATAACAATGATTTTAGATTGAAATCATACAACCAAATTTTATTTGAAGCCAAACTTAACAAGTATTATTATGATTATTTTATTTATGAATTTGAGACTTGGTTAACAAATAGTAAACACAATATAATATTGTCTTGTTGATATTTATGTTAACATTTTAAAATTAAAATTATAAAAATATGTTCTTTGAAAAAAAGTGGGCTGGCTCATGCGGTCCGTAGCCCACATAATTGTAGATTGAGATAATTGTTTTTTAGCCCGCCAAAATAATGTCAGTCCAACCTAACCCATAAATTCCAAAGCCTATATGGATTTGCTCGGATGGAATGGACTAGGTTAGCTTATATTGATAGCTCCAATAGAGCTGATGTGGTGCTGAAGGAGATGAAATTTTTACAAGGTGGGTAAGATAGAAACCATTATTGTATGAAATAAACATGTATGTTCATGTTTGTTTAATATCTTTAAGAGGATAAGACAAGAAATTTGATTGGGGAAAACAAAAATTAGAAAAAGTCCAACAATTAGACTAACATCTAGTTGTTGAATTAATTAATCCAAGGGAGAAGAAATTGAACTTATACAATCCATTTTGGATCAAAAACAAAACAAAAAAAGAAATTGAACTCAATACATGAAATCTAAGTTGTGCGGACTCTTCACTTTCAATGCCACACCCGTGTCGGATTCTCCAAAAATACACTTCTTTTGGCGAATCCGACATGCACTTGCTAACACTTTTGAAGGGTCTGAGCAATATAGCATGGAATCCATTTAAGGATGAACCTAAGAGTAGTACAATTACTACACAAGTGAATACTGCTATGTTTACACCAGGAGTACAATCCTTTTATTCATCCATAAATTTCCTTTACAATGAAGACCTAATGAACTATTTATACCTAGGTCTTAATATAATCCTAGGCCCTAAAATTAGTTTAATTGCCTCAAGGCTTGTTATCTTTTTATAAAGAGCCATTTTAGCACTTTTGGATTTTAAAGTCTTATTTCCAACACTTCCACGACACTTTTAAGTTCTTGATGAATGAAAAGTTGGTTCCAAATGCACCATTGAAACTTTTGGTGTGGTCATAAGTTTCACAGTAAGTGGAAATGTAAAACTAGCCCATTTACAGTGCTTATAACTAAGGGTGTCAAAGTGAGCCCAAAAGTAGGTAACCCCCTCCAACCTGCCCGAAGTTTTATGGGTTGCGCGCAAGATAATTTTGATTGAGTTCAATCTCAACTTATTCAAGTCTTAACCCATATCAAAAGAATTCAATTGAGCCAATTTATTCTTCAATTTCAACCCGTTCTAAGACTCTTACTTGCATTGGTGTAATGTATTTTTTTTTATCTATTTTATATTTTCTATCATTTATCTATCAATTTGTGACTTTTTATTTTTATTTATTGAGTTGAAATTCAAATTGTGATTATAAGAAATAAATAATACTCCCTCCGTCCCATTTTATGTGGCATCTTTTGACTTGACACGTTATTAAAGAAAAAAAGAAAGACTTTAGAAACTTGTGGTTTAAAATTATTCTAAGAAATTGTGTGGTTGAGAATCATTTTATTAAGGGTAACAAGGGAATTTTAAAGGCAAATTGTTTCCAATTTGAGTAAGGTGACATTCTTTTTGGGACGGACCAAAAAGGAAAGGGTGCCACATAAAATGGGACAGAGGGAGTAATATGTTAGAAATATTGAGATTGAGCGGGTGATGACTCAACTCGAATTTTAGCCCAACTTGTTTGAGCCCAAAGTAAATTTGAGTGGGTCATAACCCAACCCAATTTCTATTTCAACCCATTTTAGCATTCTCAATTTCAACCCAACCCGTCCATTTGACACTCCTACGTATAACCATCAAAGAATAATGGGCTTAGCAAAAGATAAATGAATCCCATCTCCTTTTTGGATAAGGTAAAGGATAAAGTGAGTCCTATTTCAAATTTTCATGGCCTCATGAGTGGACTAAGACTCAGTAGCCTAACCACAAAGAATAACCTAGTAATCCTTCCCTCTCTCTAGCTTTGGAACCTACTTACTGAATAACTAGCACTATCATAATAGCTTGGACATGCATCTGTCTAGCTACCTATGCTGCACGGACTCTTTGTTTTTTGTTGCCAAACCCGTCTCGACGCGACATTGGTGCAGGTGCGGGGTGTATGTTAGATTCGGTCAATCCTATCTGGATACTTTGACCAGAGTCAAGAACAAATCGGGGTGCGTGTTAGATTCGGTCAATCCCGTATCCATACTTTGATTTCGTACCTTCTAATCTTAAAATTTAGGTTTCACCGAATCTAGCTCTTGGATTGCACCCGTCCCAGACACCCGCGCCTGAGTTTGAACAAGATACCCAGCTATCTCTAATTCTCCTCTCGCTTATGAGGATTAGAAAAAAGTTGAGCCATATATGTTAGATGAGAATAGTATTGATTTTCCAATTACCCGATTAAGTTTATTCTAATAAGCAATCAGTATTTGTTCCTAAGTTTGTCTTGTGTACTTCCATGATCTTTTAGTATATATTTTTTATTTTCCACCTACAATCTATGCATTGCACTTTGTCTCTAGATTGTCTAAGATGGTTGGATTTTGCATCTTAAAATATTATTTATTTATTTGTGTATCTTATTTATTTAGAATATTTTTTTACCTCAACGTCAAGTTTAATAACACATCATCATTAAAGAATTTCTTTGAGGTAGTACATAAAAAAGGAGCTATGTGGAAACAAAGTGGATATAGAAATAAGAAGAATAAAAAGTAAAATTGAAAAGTATATACATAATAAATGTAAACAAAAACAAATTAAGAGAGAGAAATAGCATAGAAGAGCAAAAATAATAAAAAAGAAGAATACAGATTCCTCAAAACGGATCCCATCTCAGCCCCAACTCCAGGAAAAGCCAAGCAAAAGGACGGGAAAAAATGTTGCAAAATGTGGGAATTGAACTTGGGTCTCTCTGGCGAATTCGAACACCCTTAACCATTGAGCTACTCTCCTCATCTGTATCAAATGGGTTCATTATAATATGTATACTCATAATATTGGAATTTGGCCTTATATATACAAGGTAATTCTTCAACGAAGGGGGTTCAGATCCTAACTTCTATGGAGACTCGCCCTTGGTTAGTGGTGCATCCTATCCCCTTTTTAGGCTCTAACTCATTTTTTGGCTTGTAAAATTTTCAGTATGTTTCAGTTAAGATAAAAAACTCATTAGGTTGTGTTGGAACCTTTGTGAAGCCCGTTTTTGAGTCTACCCTCGTGTAAGCCCATCCATTTGTCTCCTGTACTGCAAAATCCTATTGACTATTTATCTGTTCTATCACTTGCTACTTATCCATTATATTGTTGCAGTCTTATAGTGAATTGGCACTTAAGAAATTTACTCGTAATTATTTGTCATTCTCTCATATTTTGTCAAAAAACTAGTACTTGTCATTTTCTCATCATTTGGACATTTCTAACAAATTGTCCTGGGTTCGTTTGTAGGTTAAATCAAAACTTGAAATTCTTGGTTCTTATGCTGATGCTACTGAGGGACTAACAACACACGGATGGATAACAAAGATTGAAAACCACGGTTGCTTTGTCCGCTTTTACAATGGAGTACAGGGGTTTGCCCCTAGGTAGTCCCTTACAATTCGCCCTTCAAACTATATGCCAATACCTACCACTATATCTATATTTGGTTATTTTATAATGTGTGGTAATACAATGATTTTAGTCTTTTCTTTTCACTTTTAATCTGATTATGTTTCTGTAAATGATGGTACCTTTAAATCTATTCTATTCTATCTTTTGTCTGTTAATAATGGTTTACATCTCTGAGAAGCTTAAGTTTGTATTACCTATATGTTCCAAACAACTTTGTTCTCTTCTGAATTATGAGTTTGTTTTACCAAATCTTTTGGTGTGGACAGATTAGCTATGAGGATCTTTTTCAGAATTGGAGTCTGTTATTATCCGTATGAGATTGCAGAATTTCTTTTGTAAGGGGATGTTGTATATATTGGTGTAGACTATAGTATACTCCAGATTCGAACTCTGTTATTATCTGTATGAGATAACAGAGTTGCTTTTATCTTGAGAAAACAGTTAAGCATCGGGACGAGTGTGCAATAGAAGTTCCTGAAATGTTGCAAATTTCCTTTGTGTTACTGCTGCTTGCATAAAGATAAATTCTTTCAAATATGTGCCCATAGTATATCTTATTATATATGTTAACTTTCTAATTTGAATTTTGAAGTAAAGTTTAATTAATTCTTCTTAATGTTCTAAGTTCTGGCAAAATGAAGTCAGAACATAAATTGGGTGATCAAATTTTTTTATGATCAGGGTAAAGTCTACATGTGATTAGAGATTTGTTAGTATATTTCACTCTGTATGTATCACATAAACGCAAAAATATCATGGCTATGGTACTTTCTCTACCCTACTTATATGTCAATTGATATTTGTGATGTCTTACTAGCACTGATGCATCCGTTTGTGTGTCCAGATCTGAACTTGGACTAGATCCGGGGTGTGAAATAAGTTCCATGTATCACATTGAACAAGTAGTGAAATGTAGAGTTACCAGTTGTAATCCGGCTTCACGCCGTATTAACCTCAGTTTCACAACATCATCCTCAAGGTTTGTTTCTTTTTGGTCTTGGATGCTAGAGCAGTTGCTTTAGCAGTGATGTTCCTATGTTATTGGTACTATATGTAAATTTTGTGGATCAGGAATCAATAGATATCTTGAAATTATTATATTTGGCAGTTCTTTTGCTTTCTTGATGGTGGTTTGGTAGAGTTTGTCTGTTGAATCACTGAAATCTTTAGACCGGGATATTTATTGTGACTTCCAAGCTTTTCTTCAAGAACGCTTTATTGCCATGTTGATCTCTATTATATACCCTTGCCCCCTTACCCCTGTGGCTTTTTTTATGAGATTGCATTTCTGGATTGCAGTTTTTGATTAAATAAATGATTCCTCCGTTTATTTGAATGTTAATGCCAGGGTATTCAACAATGAACTCATTAAACCAGGAAATGTTGTTTCTGGAGTGGTTGAACGAGTAACTCCTGATGCAATCGTCATAGATGTTAATGCTCAGGGTCATTTTAAGGGCACAATCTCACCCCAACATTTGGCTGATCACAGTGGTGAATATCATCCATTGAATTCTTTGTTTCTTTGCAATTGCTTTTACTGTTATAAGATTTCCTGTTATATTTCCTTGTGTACTATCTGTATCAGTTAGGCAATTAATATTGTTGTTTTTACCGCTTGCAGGCCATGCTGCGTTGATGAAGTCCGCCTTGAGGCCTGGGTATGAGTTTGATCAGCTTTTGGTTCTTGGTACTTCCTCTATCCTACATCCAGCTGTATTCAGTGATATCTTTAGTTAATATGTGCTCATTTCCGACTATTCTTTTCCATCTCACTTTTCAGTCGTCCAGTAATTTTGTATTTTGCTTGTTGGATAGACATAGCTAATAGTTTTAGTAGGGTTGGCAGCGGAACCGGGACCTACCGGTACCGGTCCGGTTTCGTCTCGGTCCAGTACCAGTTCCGGCTTCGGTCCGGTTCTATGCCGGTAGGTTCCGGGTATGGGGGGCCTGTAGGGGTAACGGGATGGGACGGTTAAAAAAAGTCGGTAATTACCGGTCCCATTATACCAGTATCGGTCCAGATTACTGGTTAATTTTTAATATTTTTTTTTTGAAAAATTTTGATTGGACCATTGGGGCCTGGGCCCCACCCCAACGGCAAGACAGTGTATGCATTAATATTGCATTTCAACTTGAGACGTGGTCACGTGGCCATTTCAACTCAAATTGTAATTAATTTTTTTTTTAAATAAGGGATTGGACTGTTGGGGCCTAGGCCCCACCCCAACAACCATGCCTTGTTGCAGGCTGAAAATTTTGAACCGTTTGTAACGGCTAAAAGATTTTGGTCAGTTTTTATTTAATTTTGTTTTTCAAAATTACCTTCTAAATTTTTTTCTATAAATACCCCACCACGTTACATTTTTTACATACAAAATTAAGGGGCGCAACGAGACCGGTACCGGCACCACCAGACCGGTATTTTCTTGGAATCAGACCAGTACTGATAGTGATAGTGGGAATAATCGCTGGAACCGGACCGGTACCGGTACCGGTACCAGCACCACCGGTAAAAAACCCTTACCTTCCCTAGGCGGTAATAACCGGAGCCGGACTGGACCGGACCGGTATTCCAGAATTCCCTTTTTTTTTTAAAGTTGAATAATTGGTTAATTTGAATTTTGAACGATTTGTAAAGTTGTATTTTTGAAAGTTCAATTTAAAATTCTTAATTCTCAAATATAGAAATTTAAAGTGTCTTTTAAAGTTTTAGTTTAAAGTTTAAACTTAAAAATTTTTATATGTTTTAAAGTTTAACATAATCAAAATTTAAGTTTTAAACTTTAAAAAGATGTTTAAAAGTTTAATAAAATTATCACTATATAAGTTTTTAAGTTTAAAATTATCATTATATAAATTTTTTCAATTTTAAAGTTTAAGTTTTAAAAATTTTAAAAGTTTTAAAGTTATATATTATCAAATATAAACTTTTTAAGTTTTCAAATTTAAAACTTTGAGTTTAAAAGTTTAAATTTCAAAATTTTAAAATATAAAATTTAACTTTTAAAGCTTAAAGTTTTGAATGTTTCCTTTTATATTTTAAAGTTAATAAAAATTTGAGTAGGAAATAAGGAGGGCAAATATATATTAGAAAAATTCTAAACTTAAAGTAAAAGTAAATTCAAGATAATATATATATATATTTTTAAAAAAAAGGGCAAATAGTCTATAATTTTATTATGTTACTTTATATTGTACAGATATTAGAAAAGAAAAGGTTCTGTTTCAATTAGGCCTTATTTATTGTAATATACTAGTATCTTATACCACATTGAAAATCTTGCCTAGATGTTTCTACATTTCTAATGTTACATTTTTTAGAATTGTTTCTTTAGCTTGTTCCTCCATAAAATTCATGCCGTCTTCACTTGATTCCGATAAAATGTTATCTATATTGGCTTCAAATTGAGACGGCAAAGTAGGACGTCCTAAATTCCTCCGCTCCGCATTGATCCAATCTCTGAATAAAATTGAAATTTCCAAGCTATCTACTGCTAGTGAATGTGTATGGTCTCCTACTTGGAATCTTGCCGCACTAGAAGCGCCTTCCGAAGCCACGGACGATGCTTGAATAGCTAGGACATCACGAACCACCAGTTTAAGTCTTGGAAAAGCTTTATTCCGATTCTTCTACCATTCCAAAAGCTGTGGCTTCCCCTCTGCATCCTTTATGCTTTCTGTACCTTGGTTAATGTATTTATCAAAATCATTGTTTTCGTTAGAAGTGAGTCCAGGATAATTTTCTAACATGTCATCAATGTTGTCCTCGTATCTACACCTAGATGGTTCGGGTTCTTGATATTGTACATTTTCTTCTAGATTAGAAGCATATAAATCATATAATTTCCTAAATTCTGTTCTAATGCTACTTTTAACTACTGCCAAATTATATAATTGATTATCTTGATCATCTTCAATATCTAAATTTGAATATATTCTATCTATCATTTGAGATGCATCTACTTCTTTGTATGCCGGATTAAATAAACAAGCAGTTAAATAAATTTGAAAAATTGGAAAAACTATTTTAAAAATTTTTCAATTATTTTTTTAACCGGCTCTTTAAATTTTGGATTATTTTTAAACTGAGCAAATTTATTAGAAATAACACAAATATTTGGTAAAACAGAACAAATAGTTGGATAATGGAGATCAGAAATTTGTTTTGTAGGTAAATAAAAAACTTTTAAAAATTCAATTAGCCCTCTAATATCATTCCACTCATTTTCATCAAGTCGGTAATTCATATCAGCATTATGGGCATTCCAAGCCATTGTAACGGGTCTTCTATATTCATAAGATACTTTAAGCATTTCATTTAAAGAATTCCACCTAGTAGATACTGTTTTTGGAATTTTTCTAATAGTCAGATTGCGTTCAATACACCGATTTTCAAATTCTTTACGTCTAGCTTTTACTTGACACTAGTTATGATAGCCTGTGCGAGCACGGGCCCAATATAAATTCACTTTTAGTCTCGATTTAATATTTTAAGATATTAATTATTGATGCCTATAGCAAGCTAATTTATGTTGCATAGAAAAGTTTTGAGAGCATTTAAGTTGTTAATTATTGAGACCTATAGAAAACTAATTTATGTTGCACATAAAAATTTTAGAGCACATCGGAAATTTATTTAGCAATATACTTGAACTTCTTGCTCTAATTATAATGGAAAAATCATTCAAAATTATCGATGTACTCTCAAACTGCTCAAGCAGGCATGTCGAGCAGTTGCCTGTGTGAGCAACTTATACGTGACAAAAGAAGAGGCAACCGAGGAGCAGGCGTGACCATGAGTCAGTCTAAGCTTCCCATTGTCTAACACGGGCCCAATATCTGTTATTTTTCTGTTTCAATTTATATGATGTAGAAAAATTTTAATGTAATTTTTTAATATTTTAAATTATTAATGTTTTGTAAAACTATCCACACAAGCAAGTGACAAAAAATTAGATGAAAGCTAAAGTGGGAAAATAAATGAGGAAAGTAAAAAATACTTTTGCAAAGTGGGACCAGCATGCATGTTGTTGGACTTCACGGGTGGCCACGCAACCAAGCATGACCATGAGTCATGCTATAGCTCTAAACCTGTGGCTTATTAATAAGGGAATTTAAAATAAAATGACATGCAATTTCAACTTTACTACAACCATTTTCAAATAATGGAACACTGTCTCTAACAATTAAATTATAAATATGTGCAACACATTTAATATGAAAACCATCATTATAAATAGGTCTAAGAACCAGTTTTAAATAATTAACAACACGTTTATTGTTAGAAGCATTATCTAAAGTTACACTAATTATTTTACTAGAAAGTCCATAAAATTGTAAAACATCAAGAATTGTTTAAGACCCGATTTTACGCATTTCACAACTTTTATAACCTAAAATTCTTTTTTGCATAACCCATTTTTCATCAATACAATGTTCGATAATTGTAAAATAATAATTAACGGTTATACTACAACCCATATCGGAAGTAATTGCTAATTTACAAGTATTATAAGCAAATAAACAACGAAGATATGGTACATGTCGACCTTAATAATCAAAAACCACTTTTTTAATTGTATTTCTTGAAAAACCATTAAACGATGGGTTATAAACAATTTCAATATAATGAATAAAACTCGGATTTTCAGCAGAACTAAAGGGTAAACCAGTAACAACAATCATTTTAGCAAGTTCTTCTAGGTCCCGTTGTCTACTATAAGGGGGATGTGTACTAGGACCGGAAACATTAGAAGGGTTTAACTGTGACTGAACCATATATGAATCTTCTACTCATACGGATTGTTCGGGAAGGGGAGTTCCATAGGAGTAGAAGGTTCAAATATGGTTCAGTCACAGTTAAACCCTTCTAATGTTTCCGGTCCTTGTACACATCACCCTTATAGTAGACAATGTGACCTAGAAGAACTTGCTAAAATGATTGTTGTTACTAGTTTGCCTTTTAGTTTTGCTAAAAATCCGGGTTTTATTCACTATATTCAAATTGTTTATAACCCATCGTTAATGGTTTTTCAAGAAATTCAATTAAAAAAGCAGTTTTTGATTATCAAGGTTGACATGTACAATATCTTCGTTGTTTATTTGCTTATAATACTTGTAAATTAACAATTACTTCCGATATGGGTCGTAGTATAACTGGTAATGATTATTTTACAATTACCGGACATTCAATTGATAAAAAATGGGTTATGCAAAAAAGAATTTTAGGCTATAAAAGTTGTGATATGCGTAAAATCGGTTTTAAAATGTATAAAAATTTAAAGTTTAAACTTTAAACTAAAGCTCTCAAAGACACTTTAAATTTCTATATTTGAGAATTGAGAATTTTAAATTGAACTTTCAAAAATGCAACTTTATGAATCGTTCAAAGTTCAAACTTTAACCAATTATTTAACTTTTTTTTTTTTTTAAAAAAAAGGGAATTACGGAATACCGGTCCGGTCCGGATCTGGTTATTACCGGACCAGGAAGGTAAGGGTTTTTTTTACCGGTGGTGCCGGTACCGGTCCGGTTCCGGCGAGTATTCCTACAATCACTACCGATTCCGGAAAATACCCGTCCGCTGGTACCGGTACTGGTCATGTTACCCCCCTTAAGTTTTACTGAGAAGAGGCCAAAGTGATAGTATGCCAATACAATAATAGCAAAAAGATGGTGTCTTGTTATCTGGATAATGTGTCATTGAAAGCAGCCTCTCTACTTCTATGAGGTAGTGATAAGGTCTGCGTACATTCTCCCCTCCCCATATCCACTTGTGGGATTTCACTGGGTATGTTGTTGTTGTTATTGAAAGTAGAACTTCTTATTGGTCCAATATGAAAACTGAAAAGCAGAAGAGGGCAAACAGACTTTAGGTTTTCTTGTCGCGTTATGCAAAGTCAAGTTCTGAATACTGATTTAATCAGTATTGCTGTAGATGTTGGAGTTGGAGATGCTCATTATAATACCTTATATAAATGCTGCAGTTAACTTTGTATTCTCTTGTTATTTATTCTTGTTATTATGTTATTCATCTGTAATTTGACTGACTACTTTTGATAGACTAACCTGTGTATTTCTATGTCTTCCAGCTTTTGGGGCTGCATTAGAGAGTGTGTGTTTAAACACAATACTTTGCACTGACTAGATATTTGTTTGGGTCTTTGATGTTTGTAGATGTTGAGGGAAGCAATTTAATACTCTCTGCAAAACATTCTCTTGTGACCACAGCTCAGCAACTTCCGCTGGATGTCAATCAAGTCCATCCTAGCACTGTGCTGCATGTAAGAAACATACTTCGTAGTTTTTGAGTTTCTTTGATCCCTCCTTTGTAGGTAAATTAGACAACTGTATATAATCCAACGGCAAGGAACTGGGGCTCATTTTGTCTTTGTTTTTCTCCTTTCTTGTGGTGTGGGCATGGTTCTTGCAAACTGTGATTGTCATGACCATAGAGATCACAACAATTTAAGCTTTTCTTTTGAAATGCGCGAAGCATTAGTAGTTGAAGTTGGTTTATCGACCATGATATTACTTTCTAGTAATTCCACTTCTCCACTTACTATAGCACATGTTTTTTTAATCCAGGGTTATGTTTGTAATATAATTGAAAGTGGTATCTTCATTCGCTTCCTTGGGCGCTTGACTGGGTTTTCTCCAAGAAACAAGGTATGTATTTCTTGCAGTAAATCTGTTACCTTCACGATTGTCTCTTTTATTTGGATGAAGTGCACAATATGATCAATAAAACTGCTGAGTTATCATCATTTTGTTTTTTGTGAAGGCTACTGATGACAAAAGATCTAATCATTCTGAAGTTTACCAGATTGGACAGTCTGTTCGCGCTAACATTGTTGATGTAGGTCAACAGTTTGGTAAAATGAAGCTATAGTAAGTTATGCTTTTGAGATTCCCAATTAAATTTTGGTTCTTCCCTTCCTTCTCTCATCCAGGTCAGCAATAGATGCATCCTTTATTCAAGAGTACTTCCTCGTGGAGGAGAAGGTAATTGCTGACCGTGAATCCTATGTTGTAGAACAGCTCTGCTGATCTTGACTTGCAAAATATTCCTGTTTGCTTGTCATACATTGATTTTACAATCTCTTCTATATTTAATATTACTTCCTGGAATGTGCGTCTGAAATTGGTAGGACAACAACTATCAAAACATAGAACAATCATTTGGGAAATCTGTGAAAATCACTTTATGGCCTTGTGTAGGCAGATTGTCTGTCTTATTAAGGGAGGGACTTTCTATCTGGCAGTGCACTTGGAACTTCCTAATTTGCGTTAATCCTTTTAAATTGGATTAAATGAAATTCACTTTAAATCTTTTTTCCATAGGCTGAGTTATGTGATATATTATTCAACTTTGCCCTAAATTTAGTTCAGACTTTTTCCATTTGATTTATATTCACCTACTTCTTGTTCTTGGTTGTGTTCATCTGGATTGGAAAGCAAAATATCATATGTTCTTATGAGTTGCCTGTTTTTGACTACAAACTTTTGGAAGTACCATAGATCTCCATACTTGTAGCTTTTGACTTGAATGATCAAAGTCCGATACGGTCTCTACTCATCTGTTTTATCATTTAATCAACCTTTTCAATTTTCAAGTGTGTGAATACCTGCCTTAGGTCCACCATAGGTGGGCTTGTATGTTTGTTTTATCTCCCACTTACAGAGGAGAATGTGGGTAACCTGAAGCAAGATTCAAAATTATGCTGTGTGCTAAGGTCATGCATTGGAGTCGCTAGTGGCATCACTGTTACATGTCAGTAGATATGTGTTTTTCATTAATAGGATATCCCAAAAGCACACTAAACTCATCATAATAATAAGTAACCAATGCCCATTTACAAGTTTCACGCAATCAATGCTTAAAGAGTCGGGCGATATTTTCTTATGCTACTACAAGTGTGACATATGTTTACTGGACCTCTGTCCGCAATCAGGTCTTGTTATATAAATGTTGATGTAGGGAATACTCTTTTCTCTTAGAATCTATATCAATGGATCTTTGTTCATCTTTCTATGTTGTCAGATTGCCAAGCTGCAGTCTGTGGATTCTGGAGTTTCTGACTTAAGATGGGTGGAACAATTTAATATTGGTAGCACCGTGATGGGAAAAGTTCATGAAATAAAGGAATTTGGAGTTGTTGTAAGCTTTCAGAAATATGATGACGTTTTTGGTTTTATTTCCCATTATCAGTGTAAGTCCCTTTGAAACTTTGAATAATCAGTTACTATTTGTTGCCATGAGAACTAATATTAAGTAAATGATATTCTTTGCAGTAAGTGGAATCCCTGTGGAGACTGGCTCAAGTATTTCCTTGAGAACTAATATTGAATGATATTCTTTGCAGTAAGTGGAATCCCTGTGGAGACAGGCTCAAGTATTCGCACAGCAGTACTTGATGTTTCCAAGATAGAACGCCTGGTGGATCTGTCTTTGAAGCCAGCTTTTGTGAATAAATCAAAGAAAGTGACCACTAATAGTCCTGCCCAGAAGGTTATTCTTGAAATACTGTACCATTCATTCTCTAGGTTTTATTTGCTTAATTAAAGATCTTTTTTTTGAAGAAAAAGCAATAGCTTCTTGCTTTCATACTAAGTTTATAACCAAGAGATCTTGAGGGCCAGTGTGCATGGTTAGAAATTTGGTGGATAATGGCCTGCATCTCTATCCTTTTCTACTTACTACTTAGATACCAGGCTTTGGTTTGCGGGAGGGTTCAAGCCTGTGACGTGTGGCTAACCCACACATCAGAAGCTGGGGCCTGCTTTCGTACTAATTCTTCGAAGGAAGACTATTTGTTTTTCCTATAAATATTGTATTTATTTTCTTGTTTTATCTTGCATCTATATTGGTTGCAACACTACTACTTCTTTTTCATGTATTTGATTACTTTACCTTTTTAAACAGAAACGCAAAAGGGAAGTTCTAAGAGAATTGGAAGTAAATCAAACTGTAAATGCAGTTGTGGAGATTGTTAAAGAAAATTACTTGGCAAGTCTTTCATTTTTTTGGGTTGTATTCTAACTTCGATCCATATTGTTAGGTGTGCTTAATATTTTCAATTAACCAGGTTGTTTCACTGCCATCATATAATAACACTCTTGGATATGCATCACGAGCTGATTACAATACTCAAAATCTCACTCCAAAATCATTTACCAATGGAGAAAGGTAACAAGACTTGATGATTTTTAGGTTATTGAAAAAAATAAAACCTGATAATTCCTATTCTGTTTGTGTTTACTCTTTATTGTGTTTTCATTTTCATTTGCTTTATGTTGTCTGGATGGAAAGAAAAATGATTGTCATTTCATTTATAGTGTTTTTCACGATGTAGTGGTTTTGCTTCTATTTGGATTTTATTGTACTTTGAGTTAAAATGAAATTTGTAAAGAAATGAATTTTGGACCTAACTCAACTCCAAAAGTTAGCTCAAGAGGTGAGGATTGCCCAAGCCATATAAAGAGACCAACATGAGCGCGGGCAATTTCTTGCTCTGATATCATGTAAAAAAATTGCTTTTGGATCTAACTCAACCCAAAACGGTGAGAATTACCCAAGCCATATAAAGAGACTGTCCATCCCATAAGAGGGACGTGAGACTCTTCGACAAAAGTGGTGTTTAGAAATTTCAACGATAAAGCAAATGAGACGTGCATAGATCATGGGGGTAAATGTTGTGACTTAAATACCCAAGGTGTGGTGTAGTGGTCAATGGAGTGAGTTGAGAATTATGAGGCCTTATGATCAAATCCCAGTGGAGGCAAAAATATTAGGTGATTTCTTCTTATCTATCCAAACCTTGGTGGATAGAGTTACTAAATGTTGGTGTTGGTGGGAGGTAGCAAATATCCCGTGGAAAAAAAAATGTTGTGACTTTACATCACCTTGAGCCAGGACCTTACAAGTATCACTAGACTTTGGGGGAAGTAAAGTGATAAAAAATTCAGAGTAAAACTTGCTACTACATGGTTTGCATTTTATGCTTTCTGATACGTAAATGACTGGATGAGGTTGCTATGATATGGATGTGTTGATATGATCTAAAGGTAAAAAAACGTATTGAAGAATTTTGTAGTATGGTTTCAAAGTGAAATATGGAATAATCTGTATATCTAGCTATGCCAATTTTTCCCTGTAATGGATGTGGGAATTTTGTTAGATCCTAAGTTGTTAGGACTTGGTTGCGGGTGTCCAAAATGGGCGGAGATCTAGAGGTCTGATCATCATGATCTAATTTTTATGATTCAGGGATATGGACCCATGCATGGATATGAGTATGGGGATGCACTTAAAAAGTAATTAAGATATCTATAATAGAGGTATAAAACCTAAATTATTTGATATTATGTGGTAAACTTGGAGCGAATCTGTCACGTCCCAACCTATGGGCCGTGACTGACACCCATTTGGGGCGCCCAAAGCATGATATCAAATTAGAATCCAGAAGGAGTTACTATTCATTTTCAGAAAAATTTGGGCAGAGTTTTCTTTGTTTTATTGACTAGCCACCTGAAATAGAAAACTGCAGTGAACCAACAGAGAAGTTATCAATATAGATAGATATGTATGCGGGCCGACAAGGTTGTCGCTGCGGTCCTGCCGCCTAATAAACACAGTGTATGTATAGAATGTCCAGACAGGTGGCTAAGTTCCTACATACAGAAATATATATGCATCATACATAAGCTAACTGGTAGGACCCATACACACAATATGTCCACAGACCTCTAATACATATATACAGAAGCAAACGACGGGACAGGGCCCCCGTCATACCCAAAATGAAAGTAGTGCAAAGTAATAACAAGTAAGTATACCAAAATACAGCTCCGTATCAAGGGAGCGCTTCAGACAGCAAGCCGAAGTCCTACCCTGGAGGTCTGCTACCCTGTACGTCAGATCCTGCGGGCATGAAGCGCAGCCCCCCGAAGAAAGGGGGTCAGTACGAAAGACGTACTGAGTATGTGAAGTAGGAAGTGCATATAATTATCAGAATTACCAACTGAACATAAACTTAGGAAGTACTTATAGTTGTTAGATTAACCGTCTGAACATGGACATAGGAAGTTATTTTCGTGCCAGTGTCAAATTTGGGTTTTTATTTGCTTTCAAGGAGTCAAAAGGAATACTTGCAAAGTTTCTTAATATACCAAATGAATGTCAAATGGACCGGAAATGATGGCGGCCTCCAAGCACGCGCCATCCACACCATACACCAGATAGTTCAACCCCGACATCTCCAACACACAAATCAGAGGGTAGGATGGTGAGCCGGCGTCCCGGTAGTCACAGATCCTACAACAGACGTGACTTAGAGCCACGAGACAGACATGGCTTAGAGCCATGAAACAGACGTGACTTAGAGCCACGAAAAAGAGGGCCCAATCACAGCATAACTCCCTCTAAGCGAAGCCGGCCCTTGGGCGAAGCCGACCCCACCGTATCCAACCACCTTCGGAAATATATATACCTATTTACTTATAATATATTACGCACGAGCATAACCGGCCCGGGAACCGGTGAATGAATATACAGAAGCCCGAAGAGAATAGAGTAGATCATATGTGTAAAATAAAAATATCTTTTCTTGACTTAGATTAGCAGTATTTTACTTTGTAGTACCAAACATGGTTTTATGTATATGTCATGGATACGTCGATTCCTTAATGATGTCATAATCTTACACAAATTACAGAAACATTTATAAATAGGCTTCAACCTCTTCAAAGGTTTCATATCTAGGAAAACTTGTTCACATACTAGATAATTGATCGGCCTAAAAATGTATGGATATTAACCTTGTATTTCTTATGGATTTCACTTTCACAATCTTACCCAAATTACAGAAACATTTATAAATGGGCTTCAACCTCTTCAAAGGTTTCATATCTAGGAAAACTTGTTCACATACTAGGTAATTGATCGGCCTAAAAATGTATGGATATCAACCTTGTTTTTCTTATGGATTTCACTTAAGGAGTGGACATCCTTGTGGTAAAATAGATGGCCAAGGAACATGGATTTGTTGAACTTATATTAGAAATTACACATTTCTTGTCAAGATTATCTGTACAATACTCCAATCCAACTTATTCTCTCGAACGTGCCAAGTCTACAACATACAAAATAACACACAATTATAACCACGCTACTTGACAATCTTTAACCATAAACTTTTTCCGAAACTTTACAAAAATTTCGCCGGCCAAGGAACATGGATTTGTTGAACTTATATTAGAAATTACATAACCAATTGGGCTAAGGTTGAAATTGAGGAAACTTGATAATTTTCATGAAACTTAGGGATCTTCAATAAATCATGCCTTAAAAAGATCACTTTACATACCTTCCTTCTAAATACACATTTACTATACTTAAATTCCTCCTAAAACTTCAAAACTCCAATTGAGACCTCGTAGCGTCAATTTATATCGTAAAGCGCTAGAAGGTATAACTTTAAAAAATTTTTTTCCGACACCAAACTGAAAGTCTGATCGGCCCCTGGGTTATACATGTACTTGGCATCCTCACCCCCGTAGCGTCAATTTATATCGTAAAGCGCTAGAAGGTATAACTTTAAAAAATATTTCTGATGCCAAACTGAAAATCTGATCAGCCCCTGGGTTATACATGTACTTAGCATCTTCAAGAACCTTTTTAAGTCCCAAAATACTCAACGTAACGCCCTAGCGCTCAACGCAACCGTCTAGCGTCACAAATGCCCAAATTTTTTTGAGAAAAGAGCTAAATTTCAACCAACTAACCGAGAATGATTATTAACCATATCTAATGTTATATTTACACCACCGAAATCATTTCCAAGCTAAAAAAAAACCCATACTCAAGAATTCAAAACAAGAGAATCCCAATTTCATTCAAAAATCCAAATTTGGGCTTTATATCATCCCGCGCCAAGACTCGCTTATTCAAGCTATATTTCTTGATTATTACACTCAATTAATAACTTATAACTCATTTATAAGTTTCAATTTAACTTAAATGAAGAGAAAACATATTTACCAAGAATTGCCCTTCACAACTTCACAAGTTCGATCGCGGATTTCTACGCGGTTTCTTCACGAACTATTACCCCTACGATGCTTGGGGAACCCAATACCCTAGGCTTGAAGGCTTGGAATCAGAAGAAAGGTCGAAAACTCCAATTTTTCGAATTGCTACAGTAACCCGTGAGGGTCACTGTTCACAGAGAATGGTTTTTCAGGTTTCTTGTTCTCTTTCCATATGTTTGGAATGAAGGAAATATATTTTTATTCTATTTTTTGGCCTGTCCATCTATCTTGGTAGGAGGAATGGAAGATTGGAGAAAGTTCTTGGATGTTCTTGAAAGATGAAGAAGAAGAAATGAAGGCTTTTTTGTTCTTGCAAGCTTATCCCTTTACATATATTTAAACACACATATATTATAAGTATGGGAAATAACACTTTGGTCCCTCAATTCCTCCAACATACATTTAACCATAATACAATTTCTAGAACCCTCAAGAATTCTTTGTCAATACTACACTTGAGGAAAAAAAATAAAATAAAAATTCAAAAATACCTCTTATACTAATGCATATATGTATATGGCAACACGTCCTGCAAACTTATAATTGCTTAAGCTTGTGTCATTCTTCCTTTATTCCGAAATTTCCAGAATTGACACTTACCCTCCAAATTTTTTTCCAGAAAATAATAGCAGTAATTCCAGGTTCGTAATTAATCCAACGTGCCAAAGTGTGGGTTCTAACAGAATCCTAGAAGGAGATTAAAGGAAAAGGAGTCACATAGAAATTTTTATATATAAGGTATTCCATTTTCTTCAATTTCACCTTAGCTTTTTTATTGATTATGGAGATCATTTAAATTGTCGAGACTTTATTATAGATTTTGGTTAAAGTACCTAAAATCAATTGACCAAATTGGACATGGATCCCACACCCATATCCATGTCATGTTGACACGAGTGTGACACCAAAAGTGAAGAGTCCGAACAACTTAGGTTAGGTCAGTGTTGTGAAAGGCGATCACCTCGTTGCCAATGGCGAGAGGCAAGGCGAGGCAACCCTTCGTCGCTTTTTGGTTTTGTGGCGAGATGATCTTCAAAAGGCGATGCCAAGGCTACAATGGCGAGAAAGGCGTCGCTTGTTGTATTCTTTTTTTTTTTTTTAAATAAGGCGACCAATTTAGGGTTTTAAAAGTTAAAAGGCAATTTTAGGGTTTTCTTTCCAAATTTGCGTTGTTGCATTCTTAAACTTAGACTACGACTCTAACTAGTCGACTTGATTAGACTTCTTCGTCGACCAGCCATGCTTTTTCGATGACTCCAGAGTCCGACCAATATATATTTCTTCTTTTTTATTTTTTCTTCTTGTGTTTCTTTTTCCTCCTCCTTCTTCAGACTTTAGAGTTCCTTCTACCGCTGCTTTTTCCTCACTATTTTGACTTTTGTTTTATTTTTTTCTCATTCAAGTTTTAGACTTTTAGTATCTACTATCTATTTTTAGTTTTTGAATTGTAATATTTGCTAATTTGTTATTGATATTGAGATTTTGATTATCTATATATGCAATTAAATATTTTCATTTTTTGGTATGAATTAGCACCGCACTTCATAGCTTCTCTATCTCTGTGAGGTAGTGGTAAGGTCTACGTACATTTTACCCTCCCCAAACCCTACTTATGAGATTCCACTGGATATGTTGTTGTTATTGTTTAAAAAGGCGAGCACCTCGCCGTGGCGAGGTAGGCCCTTGTCGCTTTTTGCCATCCAACACTAGTTTAGATGGAACTTAAGCTAATGTGAACATTCAATGTGCTTTTTACCAACATGGAATTTGAGTCACTTGAGAGGGGCGTCCGGAGTGTACACATCTTTCTATCTAGTAGTATTTATTTAATTCTAGTTACAAGAGCCCGTGTTGGCATGGACCCAATATATATTATTTTTTGTCTTGATTACGCAACACTTATAGATTTTTTTTAATACATTTAAAATTTTTTTAAGTTGGTGGTTATTGCGAGTTTGTGACCGATAGTGATGTTATTCTTAAATTATATAAGTTACTTAGTTTGTTCAATTTATGTTGCACTCATAAAAATTTGAGAGACAAATCAATTTTTTTTAAAAAAATATTTGAAATTGTTGATAGTTGTAATTTATAGTACGGTTTACATAAATTTTAAATAATGTATGCTACTCCCCCTATCCCAATTTATGTGGCATTGGTAAAATTTCAAGAATCATTTAAATTTTTTCTATATCTTTTAAAATTTTAAATTGGTAATTATTGTCACTTATAGTACTTTTTACATCATTTCAAGTAATTTACATAAAATTTTGGATTATTTATGTTATATATTTTTAAAAGTACTTATTTTTTGAGACAAATATAATTATTGAAAGATATTAAAATAGTTATTTAATATTATTTGTCCAATTTAAAAAGAAAAACTTAATTTATCATTTTGTGTTTGTTTTATTCTAATTCTAATATTTACATGACTTAAAATAATTGATTAGGGTGATATAGTAAAATCATTGTTGAAGTAGCTGGAAAAATAATTTGTTAGGGGTAAAATTGTAAAATCGTAGTTGAAGTAGCCGAAGAAATAATCAATAAAAATGATATAGTAAAATCAAGCAGTTGAAACAGACATGTCAATTAGCAGCTGCAACAGGCAGCTGAAACAAACATCT
>DF357976.1:53343-88199 GCA_000787875.1 Solanum virginianum | reverse complement strand
ATCACAAGTTTCAAAAGTCTTCCGTTTTTCTTCAACACCGTGCCAAGTCAATGGGTGTCACATAAAATGGGAAGGAAGGAGTATCACTTTTGCTCCTAAGGTTCTTTGCATGGAACATTAAAAGAATCTCTGCAAAGTCAAAGCACAACTCATACTTGGCCATGTGGGTGTGCCAATTTTTTTGTTCTTTGTTGTGCATTAGTGTTCTTAAGTAGTATTGAGTTGTGAAATGTGATGGAAAATTATGTATGACTAGTTAATTGTGTCTTGATTCTTTTCTCAAGGGCTTTGGGAACAATAAATGTGCGAGAAGAGTTGGAAAAGCTGAATGTTTGGGTTGCCTACTTCAATTTAGAAAATGAGTATGGAAATCCCCCTGAGGTACATCTAAACATTGATATTGAGCCATTTTTTATGTTTGTTATATTCACTTTCAAATTACAATATTTGCTTCTGAATCCCATATTGTTGATTACGATCCAGGAAGCTGTTGCAAAAGTATTCCAAAGAGCATTGCTGTATTGTGATTCCAAAAAAGTGCATTTGGCCTTGTTAGGAATGTATGAGAGGACTGAGCAACACAAACTAGCGAATGAACTTCTTAACAAGATGGTTAAGAAGTTCAAGCATTCGTGCAAGGTACTGGCACCTAAGAGTGGTTTTCGAAATACTTTGGCTGATCCTTATTTTGATACTGCTAACTCTTTTTGTCCTTTGTGCATTTAGGTGTGGCTCAGGCAGGTTCAGTGGCTGTTGAAACAAAACCAAGATGGAGTCCAGTCAGTGGTGAATCGTGCTTTGCTAAGTCTTCCTCCACGCAAGCATATTAACTTTATTACACAGACAGCTATTCTAGAGTTCAAGTGTGGCGTTCCTGATAGGGGCCGCTCCTTGTTTGAGAAGATGCTTCGTGAGTATCCAAAGAGAACTGATCTGTGGAGCGTATATCTTGATCAGGTACTGTATTAAACTGCACTTCTATGTGTGGGTGAAGAAAATCCTTTTGAGTGTATATGACTCAAAACTAAACCAAATGAACAGGAGATTCGACTGGGAGATTCAGATGTGATCCGTGGCTTATTTGAAAGGGCAATTACTCTCAGCCTTCCACCCAAAAAAGATGAAGGTGATTATTTTATTTTCAAGACCCTTGAATATTCGTTAAGTTGTTTCTTTCAATTGGTTTTCTTCTTGTTTTATAGATGGTGGTGCCCTATTCCCTTTCTAATGGTTTGTGATGTCTGGAAGGTGATTATTTTATTTTCAAGACCTGAAATATTCGTTAAGCTGTTTCTTTCAATTGGTTTTCTTGTTGTTTTAAGATGGTGGTGCCCTATCCCTTTCTAATGGTTTGTGATGTCTGGAATGCAGTTCCTCTTTAAGAAGTATCTTGAGTATGAAAAAATGCTTGGTGATGCTGAACGAATGGAAGCTGTGAAAAGGAAAGCAATGGAATACGTTGAGAGCAGTCTTGCTTGAATTCAATCCATCAGTCATGGAACTACACTTGACATGGTTCCAGAGTCCATATTACTGGAGAACAGATCATGACATTATATTATGTCCAATTCAGAGATTACCTTGAGGTTGAAACTGTCTGCTGTTGAGACGTACAAACACAACTAACTGTGGCTACAATCTGTTGAAAGTGATGTCCCCAGCACTATAACTGCCATCTCTTGTTGGACGACTGTTGAGCAATTGAAATAAGGAGATTGAAATGCACGTTTTGAAACATGCTAGAGAGCACAGAAGCATGCTGATTTCCGAAAAGTCACTTCATTTTTGTAACTTGTGCAAAAAAAGTCATTTTTGGAGAAATTGCGGTGTAAAGAGAATCTCAGTTTTATGCAAGAGAGATTATAGTGTAGGTGTTTGTGTACGAATATGAATTTCAGTAAATGATGATGAAGTCATTACTGATGCTATAAATTTTCTTGGGTACTTGGCGGATCTCCATGCTGTTTCCAGTTTCTATAAGTGAAGAGCTGATGAGCCTTTTGGTTTCCAGCAAGAGAAGTAGGAATTTTTTATTTGTGTATATTATTTATCTATATCAAGGGAAATGTTTCAAGGACAATTACGGGTGGTTTATGAAAGCAGGTTGGTGTGATTAATAGTCTTAAAGTCAGTCTTTTCTGCTTACTGTCCGTTTTGCTATTGCTTTTGGTGATTGGAGAATAGTTGTAAGGAATATTAAAAGAAAGTATGCCGCCAGCCAAAGCCGATTGAGAAGGCATCCTAAGATTTTTCCTCTAGTTGAATAGATTATTAGTTTGCTCATTCTTGATATCCTTAATTAATATAAGTACTCTCTCCGTTTCATATTAAGTGAATTGTTGGGTCATTTTACACATTAAGGAAAAGAAATAAAGACAAAATTTAATCATGTTTTTTCATTTTTACCCTTTTCAAACTTTACACACTCATTTAATGTATCATTTATTTCTCATATAAAATTCAACTTTAGAAACTTAATTAATGAAGGGTAAGATTGGAAAAATTTTTCAACACATCCTTTGAAAAGTGAACAATTCACTTATTTTGAAATATAAAAAATTTCTTAACAATTCACTTGATATGAAATGGAGGGAGTACTATATTTTCATTTTGATACTTATCATATAGAATAAATACTAATAATAAATAATATCAAATACTTGATCTAAGACTCATGGAAGTCTTAGTGATAACAAAATTTGAGGTTTAAATCTTGGTGATAATAGAATTCAAGTTTATATAAGTCTTATTGATGGTAGAATTCAAGCATATACAAGTCTTAGTGAGGCAAAATTCAAGCATCATCGTTGAATGACCTTGGGTCATCTTTCACTGGAAGTTTAATTTCTACCCCCCCCTTTTTTCATGTTTCATCTAGTTTGCTGTAGGTAACTCAATTTACTCTCTTTCTCCTCGTGCGTATCGGGTGCGCGATATATATATTATTATTATTATTATTATTATTATTACTACTTTTAAAATAAAATAAAATAAAAATAATATCAATATTATTAAACCAAAAATCTAAGCAAACGATTATAAATGGAATGATAAAGTAGAAGTTCCTATGAATACAAGCTTTCTTATGATTACTAACTACATGTATATTGAAAGTTATGAAATCAACATCTGAAAATATCTAATCTTATTTATAATTCTAGTTTTTGAATACGTGCATTTCACATGTACCCAATCTGTTGACATAAAATGTTGCAAATTACCAATGTATTCGTAATTGTTTTATAATTAAATTGCAAGAATTTCATCTTTTTTTGACAAAAATAGTTCAAATATTTGGGATCTACTCTTTGATATTTTACCATATCATGTAAGGGTGTCAAAATGAACCCAAATATAGGTAACCCGTCCTAAATTTTATGGGTTGAGCTCAAAATAATTTGAATTGACTTCAATCTCAATACATTCAAGCTTCAACCCATCATGAAAAAATCTTCAATTTAGCCCAATTGAATCTCCAATTTCAACCCGTTCTAAGACTTTTTACTTGCATTGATGTAATGTATTTTTTCTATCTATTTTACATTTTCTATGATTTATCTGTTTATTTGTAATTTTTTATTTTTTATTTTTTTTGAGTTGAAATTCAAATTGTGATAATAAAAATTAAATAATAATATGTTAGAATTATTTGAGCGGATCAAATTGGGCGTGTCATGATGTAACCTAAATTTTAGCCCATTTGAGCTAACCCGTCTAAGCCCAAAGTAAATTTGGGCAGGTCATAACCCAACCCAATCACTATTTTAACTAATTTTGAGATTCTCAATTTTAACCCAACCCGCCCATTTGACATCCCTAGTATCAAGTAATAAATTAAAATATGATAACAAAGTCTCTCTTTCCCAAGTGAAAAGAAAGACGAAAATATTTAATATTTTAAAATACTATAATTATGAAGGCAAATTAATAGATGTATATTCTTTCTTATCTGATACGTGACTTATTGAGACAAAATCAAAGAAAAAAGATGAAAAATAAAAAGACTTAGTAGATTTCATAGAATTTAAAATATAAGTGAAGGCAACTACAATTAATATCCAATATTAGTTTTTTGAATATTAAGGGATATAAATTATTGAATCCTACCAAATTGAATTTAAAAAAAAGATTAATTTGGAATATAAAAAGATAGCATTAATGGAGTGATAACTTGGAATATCAAAAGGTATCAACAATTGAAGGAAAAAATAAGGATAACTTGGAATTGCATTTCTCAACATAAGATAAAAGGAAAAAATAAGGATAAAAATGAAGAAAGGTGTTATATACATTATGATTTCTTCCATGAATTAATAATTTATAATTTAGTTATATACGTCAAATTATTTATCGTGCTTCTATCTTGCACGTTCCTTAACAAAACATCAATTAATAAGTACATATATCTATACACACACACACACACACTAGAGGGAGCCATACCCTACTGTATACATATTACAACAGGGTGCAACACTAGCCTCGACTCCTCTAGCTCCGATACCAGCAGAGCCTACCGCTCTAGAGGCTCTGGCATAGCCAGATGGAGCCTTTCAAAATCAGCGGATGCTAGATATTTTCTGAGGTTGACTCTACTGAGGTATTCAAGGGCGGCAGGAGAGGATGCACAACCGTTTCTGATAGTGTGCACAGAGCGGCTACAAGCATTAAGACTATTGGAGTCTCAAGGCGCGGAGTTCACAACATACCATTTAGATGAGAGTGCCAGACAGTGGTTGCGGACTTACAGGGACACCAGATCAATCGCTGCCTTGCTTGTGACTTGGGTAGAGTTTACATAGGCCTTCATAACCAGGTTCGATCCCATGAGCTTTAGGGGTTGGCGTCTGAATCAGTTTGTTCGGCTGGAGCAGGGCTAGATGACTATGTCACAATATGAGGTTTGATTCCAGAAGATCTCTCGGTATGCTATAACTATTCTATTGATCGACGAGGAGTGGATTCATATTTTTTGCGTGGATTGAGGCCACAATTGAGGATGGGGACACATTCACCAATGACAACAAGCCAATTATCTTGATATTGTTATCTAGAACAGTTCAGTCGTGAGGCCCAAGAAGGGCAGCAACAAGCGTACTCGGTGTGAGGGAAATTTTAGTGGATGACGATCGGGTTTCAAGGTGTCAAGTGATAGGACACTGAGGAAATTCCAACAGGGTCTGACCTGTCATCCATTCCAGGCATCATTGCAGGTTTTTTAGCGTAGCCGTCAGAGCCCAGGTACTTCCCGTCAAGATTATTCTTCTTATCCTTCCAGATGTAAATAGAGTGATGATGATACCGCTCCATCAGGTCCGGTTGGGTCATCTTTCACTGGAAGTTTAATTTCTAAGGCTTTCGGATTAGGACAACAAGATCGTGATAGTAGGGGTTGGATTGCTCGGGGTTATTTTGAATGCAGGGCACTAGATCACTAGCTCAGGGATTGTCCAGAGCGTAGAGCAACGCGTGCAACTTCACAGGCCTCTAGATCAGCTCCCTTACCAAGTGGTAGAGGCAGGGCCAGGACCAAGGTCGTAGGGATGACTAGTATGGTGACTAACAGAGCTTCCAGCAAGGTTCCAAAGGCCACACCAGAGGTGGTAGAGCCAAAAGTAGAGGTGATGTCTGAGGTAGGGGCTGCCAGGGCCATTTCTATACAGCTCCAGCACGGGCAGAGGCCGAGGCTTCTGATAAGGATATTACAGGTATGATTACTGTGTGCCAGTAGTTACCTTCATCATTATTTAATTCGAGTTCCACTTTCTCATATGTGTCTGTGTACTTTGTTTCTTGCTTGGATGTGAGTCCTGAGCCTCTTTCGTCCCGGTTTCGTGTATTAACCCTGGCGGGGACTAGTGGTAGATTAGGTGTGTGTAAAGCGTATGTGGTTACTCTTTAGAGGTTTGATACTTGGGCTAATTTGATATTTCTTAATATGCTGGATTTTGATATTTTTCTGGGAAAGGATTGGTTGGCCCCACATCATTTGGCAATACCAGGGATGTCCCCAGTTATATGGAAGGGGTTTGTGAGTCAGATACTAGCTAGTATTGTTTCATATATTCAGGCTTAAAGGTTGATGTCCATAGGGCGTACAACTTATTTTTCCCATGTTCGTGATATGACAGTTGAGTCTCCTACTGTGGAGTTAGTGCCCGTGGTTTGTGAGTTTCCAGATATATTCCTTATTGATTTGCCTGGGTTGCCACTTGAGAGAGATGTTGATTTTGCGCTAGAGGGTGAGCCAGACACTAAGCCTATATCTATTCTACCATATCGGATGGCTCCTACAGAGTTTAAGGAGCTCAGTACCCAGCTTCGACGTTTGCAAGATTTGGGGTTCATATGGCCAAGTGTTTCTACCTGGGGAGCCCTTGTCCTATTTGTGAAAAAAGAAACACGAGTCTCTCAAAATGTGTATTGATTACCGATAGCTAAATAGGGTGACGATAAAGGAACGTTATCCTCTGTCGTGTATCGATGATTTATTTGATCAGTTACATGGGGTAGCAATATTTTCTAAGATTGATTTGAAGTCAGGTTATCACCAACTGAGGATCCGGGGGAGGATATTTTGAAGACTGATTCTAGACTTGTTATGGTCATTATGAGTTTCTAGTCATGACTATTGGATTGATTAATGGCCCTTATAACATTTATAGACTTGATGATCCGTGTATTTCGGCTATATCTAGACTCTTTTGCTGTGGTTTTCATTGTTGATTTTCTGATATATTCATAGAGCTGAGAGTAGCATGCTTAGTATCTCTGGATTGTGCTACAAACATTCATAGATCATATGTTATATGCTAAATTTTCTAAGTGTGAATTCTGGCTTGAGCCTGTGACTTTCTTGGGGCACGTAATGCCTAGAGAGAGTATTATGGTAGATCCAACTAAGATTGAGGCGATTCGTAGTTGGCCTAGGCTTACATCTTTGACAGAGGTTTAGAGCTTTGTTAGGTTAGGGTATTAGAGATGATTTGTTGAGGGTTTCTCCACTATTGCTGCTCCGTTGACCGGTTGACTCGTCAGGGGGTACTATTTATATGGTCCGATGAGTGTGAGGCTAGTTTTTGAGGTTGAAAGAGTTATTAACTACTACTCTTATTTTCACCCTCCCTTTTGAGAGAGAGCTTTGTTGTATATTGTGATGCCTCTTGTATAAGTTTGGCTATGTGTTGATGCAGAGAGGTCGGGTTATTGCTTATGCTGCTTGTCAGTTATAGGCCCACGAGCATTACTGCCCTACACACGACCTAGAGTTTGTGGCTGTAGCATTTGTGATCAAGATATGGAGACACTATTTATATGGCGTTCATTGTGATATTTATATAGACCACCAGAGCTTTTAATATATTATGACTCGATGGGATTTGAATTCCAGACAAAGATCATAGGTTGAGCTACTAGCTAATTATGATCTCTCTATTTTGTATCATACGGGCAAGGCAAATGTGGTAACAGATGCCTTGAGTCGAAAGATAGTGAATATAGACAGTTTAGCACGCTTGACTATCGAGGAGCGAACCTTATCTTTGGATATCCAATTCAAAGCTAATAGGTTAGTTCTATTGGACATTTTAGATCCCATCCGGGTTTGGCCTTTATCGGGGCCGAGTCTTCATTGGGTACCTGTCATCCATTCCAGGCATCATTGCAGGTTTTTTAGCGTAGCCGTCAGAGCCCAGGTAGTGCCCGACAGTTCAAGGATGAGTCGCTGGTGGCCCTCAGGGACAGAGTTATTTAGGGTGTAGGTGGTCAGGTTACAGTTGATTAAGATAAAGTCCCCAGATTTGACAACCGACTGTGTGTTCCTAGAATGGGGATTTTGATACAGTTCATTTTGTGTGAGGCATATGATTCCAGAAACTCTTTCTATTTGGGTACGATGAAGATGTATCAAAATTTGAGACAACATTACTGATGGGACAATACGAAGAGAGATATTGCTGATTATGTGTCACGTTGTCTTGGTTGACAGCAGGTAAAGGTTGAGCTCCAATGACCTGGCTAGACACTCCAGCGAATACCCATTTTCGAGTGGAAATGGAATGGGTGACTATGTATTTTATTATGGGCCTGCCTTGTACTTCAGGGGTTTTGATAATATTTAGGTTATAGTGGATCGATCGACTAAATTGCACATTTGCTCCTTATTCGCTCTACCTTCAGTGTTGAGTGATTGGCTCATATTTATATTCAGGAGATAGTCCAGTCACATGGGGTGCCAATATCTATCATATCTGATCAGGGGTCACAATTTACCTTTAGCTTTTGGAGGGCTTTTCTGTAGGAGTTGGGCATGCGGGTTGATCTAAGCACAACATTTCATCCCCAGACCGATGGCCAGTCTAAGCGCACTATACAAGTTCTGGAGGATATACTACGAGCATTTGTTTGGAGTTTGGAGGTTAGTGGGACTAATTGTTACCACTAGTTGAGCTTAAACATAATACCAACTATCACACCAGCATTTAGATGGACCCATTTGAGACACTATATGGTCGATGATGTTGTACACCTGTTGGGTGGTTTGAGTCCATAGAGCTGGGTCTGAACGACACGGACTTATTACAAAATGCCATAGCCAGGGTCCGAGTTATCCAGGACAAACTAAGGACAACTTAGAGTCAGCACCAGAGCTATGCCAATAGCAAACACCAATTTTTGAGGTTTCAGTTTAGAGATAGAGTGTTTATGATGATATCGCCCATGAAAGGGGTCATACAGTTTTGAAGATAGGGTAAGTATAGGCCCCAGTATATTGAGCCTTCTGAGATTCTGGGACAGGTCATGCTAGTTGCATATGAGTTAGCCCTACCTTTAGCTTATTCTACTATACACTCTGTCTTTCATGTATCAATGTTACTTCAGTATATTTCGGATGAGTCACATGTGCTTCAGTATGATTCAGTTGAGATAGATGACCATCTGACATTTTTTGATGAGCCGATAACTATTTTAGCCAGGGATATCAGACAGTTGTATTCCAAGGCCATATCGATAGTTAAGGTTCAGTGTCGTCATCGACCAGTTGAGGAGGCTACCTTGGAGTTAGAGGCAGACATGCGGGAGCAATACCCCGACCTATTTGAGTCATCATGTATGCCTTTATCTTTACTTTCACGGACAACAGTTCTATTAGTAACCCTCCATGTCTTTTTTATATTTCTGAGATTATTCTATTGATTTGAGCATGTGTATAGCAACCTTGGGCCATCTGTGACTTGTTAGGCTGTTGGTACGATTATTGGATGAGTTGTTTGTGATTTATGTCGGTTTTAGAGCTGGACATGAAGTTATAACTGTAAAAAAGAGTTTACTAGTAAAGTCCTAGTAAATGATTTCTGACGGTTCCATCAGTTTTGGAATGACCATATTAGACTAGAAGCATGGTGGCCTAAGGTTTGGGGGTCTCGATAGAGTTTGAGTCAGAAATTGCAAAATCAGTTCAACCATAAGTTAAAAAGTGGGTTTTTGTAAAAACCTAGGTAAACGTGCTCTACATGAAATTCTGATGGCGTGGTCAGCTTCGAAATATCAAACGTAGCCCAGAACAACCTTTCGTTGGATGGGGAGGACTTCCGAGTGCGTTTTGACCCCCTAAGTTCTTTTAGCGAAAATTAGCCAGAAAGAAGTGAGACTCTTATTTTTTTCGTAGGATAATCCGTTGGGAATTCTGATTACATTGTTTGATCTGAAATGTCAAAATCCATATGATTACACTTTTTATTTACGTGAAACAAACATTGGATAGGCTAGGAATGCCCCAATGAAGTTCTTAACTTAGTTGGTGCAACTGTCGAAAAATAACCCTTCGCATTCGCGGAAGGCAATAGGAGCCGAAGTTCCGCGTTCGTATGTCTAAGGGCTGTGTTTGCGGAGGCTAGTGTGCCAAAGGTGCATGTTTGTGGCACCCTAACCACATCTACAGAGGCTTGGCATGTGCCAAGGCCCGCGTTCATAGCTGGTTGCCTACGTTCGCACAGGCTAATGCCAAGCCTTTAAAAGGCTGGTTGCGAACAACAATAAAGCAAAGCTTCTTCAAGGTGTTAATTTGGATATACAACTTCGATTTTGGCAAGTCCAAAGGCTAAGTTGTATGGAGTTTTGCAAGGAACACTATATGAGTGTTTATGTTTAGTGTTGATATGACTTTCGAGGTAAAATTTGTGTTTTTAGCCGATTATAATAATGTTGCTCAACCTGACTATTCAAAGGTAGAAGGGGCGGTCGTCATTAGCATAGTAACCCAACTTTAGAGGTTGGGGTCGATTCCACAGCGAATAATTATTAAACTAGGAAATATCATATTCCATTTCTTTCAATACCTTGTCCAAAGCCTCCACCTTCAAAATTTGTGAAAGCATATCCTCGGTTTGAGGATTCTCTTTATTTACCATTGATTCAGAAGCCTTAACTCTATCATGTGGTGGAATGTACCTGTCTCCCTCATGATTATGGCATCCCCCGACTTGAGGTTAATCAGTCAATGCTCGATCTCACCATCTGGAGTCGTTGCTCCAACCTTGATTCTCGGGTGGCCTTCGAAATCCCTACCGAGAACCCACCATTTGGTTACCCATGTAATGACATTCTTCATTATAATCACCTTTAAATGGTGCACCTTTATACATTACCTCCCCGGTAGCTCCCATAACATTCATACTTTTGCGATTTCCTCCCATGACAAGCTTGGTCAAAAGATCAAGCTGAGTTAACATCTTAGCCATGTTCTCATCCCTTTCTTGGTCTCTGGCAAGCTGCTCCTTGGTAGGGCCTCTGTGACTTAAAGGGGCCACGTCATCTCTAGTGTACCATGCTCTATTAATTTTTGTCATGCCATCCAAGAGGTTGCAACCTTCAGGATTGTGTCATTAAACCTCCTTTTACTAGTTGATTAGCCACTTCATTGTTTGCAGCATCAAGATTCACATAAAAGTATTGTAAAAGATGTGGTCCGAAACTCCATAAGAACACTGAAGTAAGAGTTTCCAAAATCGGAGCCATAATTCATGCAATAGCTCACCCTCTAGCTTCATAAAGGTATCAATACTCTTTCTTAGTTTAATCATCTTTGAGGGAGGGGAAAATCTCTCGAGGACTGCAGTTTGAAACTCATCCCATGAACTAATAGAATCACGATCCAACTCCACTAGCCACCTCAAAGCTTCTCCAGTGATGGAGAAAGGAAAGAACCTTAGTCGGATAGCTTCTTGGCTCACTCCCCTGAAGTTGAATGGGGGACACATATTAACAAAGTTCCTCAAGTGTTCATGAGGATCTTCATGGCCGAGCCACCCGAACAATGCCTTCAGTTGGAGGAGTTGCAACATGGTGCTTATCACATGGAAGTTAACTTCTCCAACCAATGGGGTTAGGCAGGTAGCACTGGTGCTTCCAACCTGATCCCAATTAACATCTTGCATCCCATTCATGTCCCTGACATTCTCATCATGAACGCTTCTATCATTCTCTATTGTTACAGCTAGTGTTCAACAGAAAAAACAACAAGAAAATAGTAAAAATAATTCTAACTACAAGAACAAAGCTCAACAAATACTTCCAATATGAACACGCTGATTCCCCGATAATGACGCCATTGTTTATGTTGCTCAACCCGACTACTCAAAGGCAGAAGGGGCAGCCATCATTAGCATAATAACCCAACTTTAGAGGTTGGATTCGATCCCACAAGAAATTGTTATTCATGGCGGAAGTGACTTATTGGCAAAGTAATTGAAGGATCTGGGGGTTGCAATAATTAAAATAGAATTCAGCTAACAAGTTCTAATTAAGAAATTAAAAAACTATCAAAGGAAGATGTTGGGGATGTGTAAATATGGGAAGTAATATAATAAATGGGTTTAGATGCTTGAGTACATGAGTTGATGTTGAGTGAATATGCTAGGTTGCTTGTAACCCGAATCATCTATAATATATGAATGTTTCGCATGAATCAACTAAGATATCACACATGGACCATCATGGACACACTTGGTCTAAGAAGTCAAGCAAAACATGTACTACTTTGGCCATTGAATCCATAGATATGGATATCCATTGAAATCCCATAAGGTTTCTGACCATTATACTCATTCCACACTCTAATAATCCAGCCATGGAACAACCAGAGATCTCAAAACAAAACCTTGAGTTTGCAACCTTAAGATTCATATATTAAACTTAGGAACAGATATAAATTCACCCTAATCAACTACAGATAAGCCAAGGCATCAAAAACCCAACAAGTAAATTAAAAACCCCATATTAAAAGAACACCCCCAACATGGGGGTTTTAGCTACTCATGCTAGAAATTAAAGATTTATTACCATGTATAGTAGCTGAAGTCATGGGTAACAATATTGAGTACAAATCAGTGGCTATCACCATCTAATCCTCTCCAATTTAATGCCTAAAATCTTACAAACCCTACCCTCCCTTGTACTCTGAGAAGGAGGTTCTATATACAACTACTATAGTGTAATTGTTATGATATGGAATGAAAAGATGATGCACAATATCCTTTCTAAAATTTCTTATATACTCCATACAAAAAGTGTGAAAGTTTGTGCAGTGAAATGCCATTTGGCAGTCAAGGCCGACCATCATCAAGCACTTCAGTGATGTGCGCACTTGACCGCTTTCCTGTGCATCTTCATGAGACTCTTTCCACTATGACATTAGGTAATGACTCTTTGCTCATTTGTTCCAACTCAACAATGCACCAAAATGTCTCTCATATCGCCCTTATGTTAGTGTTTTGGGGCTTTGGGTGCTACAGCTTTAGGCGATCAATTGGGAACTTTGGCGTATGGTTAAGTGTGCTTTGCGACATTGATCCTGACTGCACTCTATACTTGACCTAGAGCCTTAGTTTCTGCACAGTTAGGCAATCTCTATGAGCATTTGGCGGGTCGCCGAGGATATCGGCGATACCTCTTTTCATCACCTTTTTGCACTTTTTCTCATTTTCCATGATTTCACCAAGTCTTACCCTTTTATGCACTGTCAACTCCATTTCCTCTCATAGCATATGCATATTTGTCAGCAATTAGAATTATTAGCACACTAAGGGCAATTTTCTTTGCAGTTTAACTCCAAATAAGTCCGAAATATGAACTTGTCAACACCCCAACTTAAGCATTTGCTGTGCCAATCATGGACTGGTCTAACACAAAGGTTGTAAGTGCTGCATCTACTATCTTTTTCTCTACTCCATCTAGCTCCTCTTTGTCCTCTTGGCACTGCTCTGCTCCCAATGACTCCTTCTCAGAGCTTGCAAATAGGACCACAAGGAGTAACACATATATTTTCACCTTTTTATCCCTTCTCAAATTTCAACAAACCATTTACATGACCTTGAACCCTCGAAAGATGACCAAAGAGGGATCAAAACATGGCTATGCTCACAATTGCTCATGTAGTTGCTAATCACTACCCAAAAGCATTACCATTTTCCCTTACACCAAAGAAGATCCTAAACACTCAAGATTATGCTACTGATTTGTAGAAGATCTTTTTAACTCTCGCTCTCCCAAATGAGAAATAACATGTAAGCTTCAACCAATAGGCTTGCCCTTATTCTCAATCAGAGTTCACCTGACTTTCTTTTGAATTAGGATCCCAAAGGACTTTGCTAGGACTGTAATGTAGGGTAAAGGTTGGGTATGATAGCATATGGTCAATAGTGGCTCATCCCTCCTTAATCTCTACATATTCTTTTCAAGCACAAAGGTTCTTTTGGTTCCTTTTTCATTCATTCCATTCTTGACATCTCTTTTGCTTTTGATTCATTCACCCTATGTGTCTCCCTTTTGTCTTTTCTTTCATACTAAGAATTTCTTTCTTTTTCTTTTTTGGAAGGGTTCTCAATTTTCAAAATTTTTACGTTTCTTTTTTTTTTCTTCTTCTTCTAGGACTCCTCGGTGTCTTCTTTCATTCTCACCTTTTTTTTTTCGACTCTTTCAAGGGAGATACTTCCTTCTTCCTACTAACCAGCCCCAACTTAGCCTTTGGCCATTGCTTTGCCTTCAAGTTTAAGGAGGGATTGGTGAGGAACAAAAATGACTTATCTTTCACAAATGTGAGTCAAGGTTACAAGGCTGCCAAAGAAGGGATTAAGGCTCAAAAGGAGTTCAATAAGGATTCAATTTACTACCAAAGGGTGTCACTATAGTCAAATTAGGCTAATGAAACCAAATACGGCCTAAGATCCTCTCCTAATCCAAAATTAACCAAGTTACTTCTCAAGACAAACCGTGCAAGTTCTAGATGATGCAATACAAACATTTGAACAAAATCGCTAAACACAAATTGGCCAAGATGGATTTGCATTCAAACAATGGCAACACATTTGCAATTTTTTGATCATTGTATATCCAAGCTCAATTGCTCACATAGTCAACTCAAGATTCCTCAAATCCATTTGGGG
Organism: Solanum virginianum; assembly: GCA_000787875.1. Classification (NCBI taxonomy): domain Eukaryota; kingdom Viridiplantae; phylum Streptophyta; class Magnoliopsida; order Solanales; family Solanaceae; genus Solanum; species Solanum virginianum. The sequence continues at coordinate 73,758 of DF357976.1, read as the reverse complement.
ATTAATTTAACAAGAAGGGACTAATTAGTGAGTACAAGTTCCTCGTCTATGGCACTATCAGAACCAATGATATGGATCATCAATGCTCGGATTACTAAGGACTAGAGACACGATATCATATTCGCACGCTTGTCATCTATGCACAAGGTTTGCCAAAAATTTGCAACCATTGATTAATTCAACAAGAAAAACAAAATAAATAAAAACAAAAGAAATAACCAAAATAAACCCTACTCTATTACAACCCAATTTAAAGTTTTATTTACAACCCAAAAAGTTAAAAATTGTTTAAATATTCATCAATAGCATCATTCAACAAAATGAAATACCATCATTGCCTCATCAAAAAGAAAAATCCAAAAGACAGAGAATTCCTCAAGCTCATTCCCTCCTAACAAAATAAACATTGCCCTCAATATGTAAGGGACAATAGAGAATAAGCATATGAGAAAGTAGTGAGTGTGACAATCCCCTGTCAAGTCAACTCTACTTTGGTGGTGGTGGTGGTGGAGCTGAAGAAGATGTGATGATAACATCCATGCCCTCTTCTGCCGATGTGCTCTCAAGGTCAATGTCGACCCTAGAAAGCTCACGTGCACTCAAACTAGATGTGCCAATCATGGACTGGTCTAACACAAAGGTTGTAAGTGCTGCATCTACTATCTTTTTCTCTACTCCATCTAGCTCCTCTTTGTCCTCTTGGCACTGCTCTGCTCCCAATGACTCCTTCTCAGTCTCTGGAGTACTCACCACCTAATTCTCTTCACCGTCAACACTCGACACCTCTATATTTGGCCTCTCATTTGGGATCGTTGCCATATCCACCCCGGAGTGATGGGTCCTCCACACTATCAAAGAATATGCTCAAGTCTGTGGATTGGAGGGATGTCACCTCCTTCTTCAACTCATCAATATCGACTTTCAAGGCCGATGTGTCTGCACTACCAACACTTGTTTTCTCAACAACTACCACTTTGTCCCTTAAGCTAGCCTTCTCCTTAGCGTGGTCATCAATCATGGATTCCACCCTATCCATCCTTAACTTGTGAGCTTTATTTAGCTCACTCTACTTTGCTTTTGCCTTAGCATATGTCCTTAGGGCCTTAGCTATAGCTACCTCAACTAATTTAGCACAGATGGCTCAACCCTTATTGATCGAGAATCAGCAACTTTGGCCAGATGACCAATTGCAAAAATGGTAGCACTAGTGAGTGGGGTTGGTCATCCATAGCCTCTGCCTATATAGAAGGAATGAGGGTAGTAGAGGAATGTACAGTAGGGGAGAAAGAAGCTATACCTATCTTAGTGCCTAGCTCTGCAGCACCAGACTCGAGAGCGTCAACATCAATAACTGGCATTTTGTCAGCCGATTTCTTCCTAGCCCTATCCTCTTAATCTCTTAAGTACCCAACCTTGATCCTTCTATTGTTAGTGGATGCTTATGGGGTTACCTCCACATTGATATTTTTGTTCTAGGGGACTTTGGCCTTTCTACACAGTGCAATGATGAGACTTGGAAAGGGTAGCGAGCTCTGGAACTACTTTGCTTTTGTTAGGATTTCGAGAGCAATAATAACACTAAGGTTTACCCTCTTATGATTCATGATACTTCCAACTAGTGCTGCTTTGATCGTACGAAGCACCGATTCATTTTGTGATGGCATTAAATTGCTGCTGATAAAACTAAACCAAAACCTTACCAGAATATTTATCTCTTTCTTTCAATAATAGCTCCTTCCTCTTACCACGAGAGAGCTAGAATACCAATAATTAGAGCTAGCCACACCTTTACATCATCAAATGTTTTCACCTTTAGCATCTCATCTATCTCATTTTTATCCTTGTTCATGCATCCTAGGACGTCGTTGATTTCAGTTTGACTGCATGGGACCTGCACTCCTCGAACTTCCACAGCATCTAGAGGTTTGAGCAATGACTTGACTCTACTGTTTTTCCTTGGAATGGCCTTGTCATAGGCCTCATAAAATTCTCAGACCATGGCAGTTATATAAGGATCTAGAGGTTTGGTATTGTGAAATTTAAGCATTTCCCACACCTCTAGATATCAATCAATCACCCCATCAGCAAACAATTATTTTTACTCGAGAATTATCTGCTTTCCCACTGCTCTAAGCCTATTAAGGTGTCTAGGGGCTGTCACTTCTCTGATCCTTTGGGATTTTTAGAGTAGAGAATCATGGGTAGCCTTAGATCTCCCTTCACTCCAGTGCCTTTTTGGGCTATTTGGAAGGTCCAGGCCCTTTTTCCTCATCTTTTGAGCTGGTCCAATTGATTCTGAGTTGTTCATCCTTATCACTAGTGGATTCCTGCTGTTAAGCTATTTGTCTCTTTCCTTTGCCTGACACTTCTTTCGGAGGTCGATGGGATCTTCTTTCTGCTCTATCGGGGGCTGTGGAAACCCCCTAACTTCTCTTGATCCACACCGTATGACTTTGTCCTTTGGTTTGCCCATTCCTGCACCATAATGATCTCCAAACACTTGTGAGAAAGCATTGACAAAAAAATCAGACACACATTTGATTATATGAAAGATATTCAGAATAGGCTGGTCATTTAGACCACATGTCATACTTGAAAAATTGCCAAGCGAACTCGGCCATCAAAATAACCATCACGTTTCTGCACAAATTTCAGACTTGGGGCTATTGCCACTTTCAATGATACTCATGCTCAATATGTAATCTATCGATTTGATTTGATGATAAGGACAGTTCATTGCCGAAAGTTGCAATAGTCCCTTAGGAAAAATAGCCAAAGAAGGTGGTGTAGGTGCCAGTTGGGTGCATCACCGAGTACACTTAGGTGGTCAAAATGACCATCACCTATTGTGACTAGCAAGGAACTTCATCTATTCACCCAAAACTGAACAATTTCCACAGACCACATTGATCAATTGCACATACCAACCCACCACAACAAATAAATACAAGCTTAACAAGTGGCTATTACTATCACATAGTTTTAATGGCTATGCACTCAATCAAATGATGACTTACCCTTAAGAATGATATCACCCAATCTATCATACGACAAGTTCAATCTCTTAAAGAGATCAAGGGTTACTCAGACTTTACCCATAGCCTACAAAAGCAATCAAGCCAAAATGCAAGCATATTTCAAGAACATATTCATATGATCATGGTCTATTTTCCACTGAGCACAATCAAGCATCATAGTATGCACAAGAATTTAGGTCAAATCCACAAACTAATCACCAATGAGTAAACCAAAACCTTCGTTCGTAACTCTAACCCAACTTATTCATAACCTCAATTTCGAAATTCATGAAGAAATAAAAACCCAAAATAAATCATATAAATCTGCAATACAGGGTTCAAAGGTAACTATAAACTCCTACCCACATGAATCTCTTAAGAATTTCAAAGTATAAAGCAAGATTTTTACATAAAAAACCCCAATGGCTTCTTTAAAGAACTAGAATGTGGTGTCGAAATCATACTTGTTCAATAATGAGGCATAATGAAACCTTGGGTGATGTCCTTTGAAGATTAATCTCAAATTCTTGGTGAAAATTTTTAAAGAAAAGCAAAGGAGAGGGGTTTTGGCGCTCTTTGGTTATCCATTATCGTTGGACCTTAACTTAGGCTTAAGATGACACTACCCTAGAGTTACTATGCATAGAGCCACATGGTTACATGTGCCAGGGAATGGAAAGGGGGGAAGGTGGAAAGTGAAAGGGCCAAGGAACTTGAAAAGCCTTAAGTAGGTTGGTGAGAGTGCATGTTTGGAGATGTTTGACCATACCGCCTAGCACACTTGGTGCTATGCCAAATATGCTAAGGACTGCCTTTTTTCACAGGGAGTTTACCTTGTCTTCCACGAAGAAGTGTGGTGAAACTGACCATCGCCAACTGGAAATGGTGATTTGCCATTTGGACTTTTGATTTGCCAAAGTTTACAGCACTTCTAAGGTCACCTCTCAACCAAAACACAATCAATTTGACCATTCCAATATGACTCATCAATATGCTGAGTAGCCCCTCTTGGTCGCCTTTATACTTGCCACTCCTATATTTTTTGCTCAACCAAAAATATGATCAAATTGACCATCACCAATATGACTTGGCGATAGGCTAAGCGGCCCCTCTTGGTCGCCTTTATTAACTATCCAGTTGCATTTTTCTTGTCAACCCTGCATAATTCAACACCCATTATTCAAACTAGAAAGTAGTAAAATACTCACCTTGGCTTGCCTTCAAAGAAGTACATTAGTTAATGTCATGACACGATGTTGTTCCTCTTCACCTCAAGTTATTGCCTATTGACCCATAACTGACAATACCCCTGGATTATCTCCCGATTTCAAAGATTTGAAAATGTTGAAAACAACCTTCTCGTCATTCACTCTAATTTTCAAGTCTCCACTCTCTACATTAATCATAACTCGCTCAGTGGTAAAAATGGCATCCCCAAAATGATAGACACATCTACATCCACCTTGCAATCCAAAATAATAAAATCAATAGGAAAGATAAATTTATCTACCTTTAATCTACAGGAAAGATAAATTTATCTACTATTACCAACACATCGTGTAGAACTCCCACTAGTCTCTTGATAGACCTATCAACCATGAGCAACTGAATTGTAGTTGGTAAAGGGGTTTCTAAACCCAGTTCTTCAAAAATATCTAGGGGCATGAGATTTATGCTTGCCCCTAAATCACAAAGAGCTTTACTGAACTTTGAGGCTCCTATTATGCATGGAATAGTGAACGCCCCATGCCCCTGGGTCTTCCTTCTTAGTCACCAACTTTTGTGTTAGGATCACACTGTAGTTGTGAGACACTTCAATTGTCTCACATTCAAAAGTCCTCTTCTTTGTCACCAATTCCTTCATGAACTTGGCATATCTAGGCATATTAATTAATGCTTCCACAAAGGGAACATTTAATGACAAAGAATTAAACATAGCCAGAAAATTTTGAAATATAGCATCCTCATTTTTCTTCTTCAACCTTTACGAGGATGGAGGATTCACTTTGACATGAGGTGCCTTTGGCTTTACAGTTGGACTTGAGTTTTTGGGGCTAGCATTCTTAGCTTTTGCCAAATTATCCCAACTTTTCTCATGCTTCTCATTCTTGAGATTACTGAGATCGTCATCATCTACACCTTGAACCTCCTCCTCATCATCCTTAACGTCATATCATCTTTTTCTTCTTTCTCTTTTAGACCTTCATTAACAACCAGTTATGGTTTAGTGCCTTCGATCAACTTTCCACTTCGAGTAACAATGGACAAGCACTATTGATCACTCCCTTTTGAATTGGCCACCGTCACTGGATAGACCTCCCTTAGGATGTTGATTCAAATGAGCTAAGATATTTTCTAATTGAGTCTCTAAATGTTTAATGGATGCCGAATGAGACATCAACGTTTGACTCAACTAGGGCTAGTTTTTGACTATGCTCTATGTTGAGCACTTGCCCTAGTATAGATATGATTCGAATAGCCTAATTGTTCTGGATACTTATTGTACAACTATGAGTGTCCCCATTTACACTGAATAGTTGCAGATAGCTAGTTTGTGATATACTTGTATATGGTTAAATATGATTCTATGTTGTATATAGACAACTGTTAGTCATCAGTATAGTTGCTAAATTTACCTGATACTGAGACCATACTATATTCTAAGAAATATTATTGATTATTTTACTAATTGGGCACCATGACTCTTGACATAAGACACGATAATGCTGAACCTCTAATGGGTTAAAGACAAGAGTGTGATTCTATTGGGAGATGTATGCCATATTCAATGAGATACATTGGGCTACGTGTAGTGTGAGGAATCATCTGTATGAATCAATTCTTGGGTCTACCATCTTGCTCTAGATATTGTTACACTACCAGTGGGCAAACACATTATTGCCTTGGTGAGTTATCATTTTTATCACATTGGGCTCTTTGGTTATCCATTATCGTTGGACCTTAACTTAGGCTTAAGATGACACTACCCTAGAGTTACTATGCATAGAGCCACATGGTTACATACACCTCAGGTTTCTTGAGAGGCATATATCACTGACCGACATAACATACATTCCAAGATTAGGACACTCAATTAGGGGATTCCTTCTTTCATGGGGGATTCATCCCACTGTTAGATATATAGGCACCAAGTTCGATGTCACAAGCTAACATGATACTCATGAACGAGTGTCACATTCTATAACACCCCTTAATTCCTTCCTATCAGATCTAGTTGAGTATGTTTAGAGGATTGCTGAAAAAATAATTAAGAAAAGATGTAGAAGCAATGTACGAGGGAGCTATATGAGTCGTAGAGAGGTTTAAGACTCGTAGACTATGGTTTTATATGAAATTCTAGTATTTTAGACTATAGGCTCATCTTGCTTATGAGAATAAGTCTATGACCTATAACTCGAATTACGACTCATAAGATGAGGTTTCATACTAAATCTAGTGAATCCAACTTCAAATTTCCTTGTAGATAAGAGGTCACCTACGACTCATATAATGGACTATGACTGGTAAAAGGAGTTCTTGTATCAAATTCTAACAACTCAGGTTTATGAGACTTTCAGACTATGAGGGATATTTATGAATCGTAGAGTACTCTACAACTCGTAGACTGTGTTTCGTAGACCCAAGCGATAATTTTAATGAGGGGTATTTTTGTATATTCCACTGCCAATCCTATTAAACCCTAGAAGTTTTTATACTTGAATGAGGTCCTAAAATAAACCCTAAGTGCATTCATTACCCATTCCACACGTTGGGTTTTTCTTGAGAGCAAGAGAAGAGTAGAATGAGCTAGGGTTTTTCACTCAAAAGGAAGGGTTGATTTGAAGATTGATTTCCCTTCATTCTCAGGTATATAAGGCTTACCAAAGTGTGAAATTCCTCTCTTCACATGCCTTTTTCCATTATCTTGAGTCAAGATTTGAGAAGAGTTAACATTTTGAGAAACTTCCACTATATTAATACTATATCTTTACATTCGTCATGATGGACCTATTTTACTACATGAGATAATTGCTAAATTACATGAACATTGACATGGGATTTAACATGTACTTCATTCTTGATAGCATGAAACCTAAATCACATGATTTTATGAAATTCTATTCATATCATTGAATATTTGAGTTGATGTAAATTGATCATTTAGAGTTGAATAATTTGAGCATGATTGAGTATGAAGAGCATGTTTCATTGAGTCAAATATTGTACACATGAATATTTTGCATGCATTACATAATGGGTAAATTGAGTGAGTTTAAATGACCGTTTGAGCTTGATGACTTGTATTGATTGAATGAGTAGATGAATGACTGAGGTGAGTTGAGATAAGATACCCTAAAGTGGTTGAGTTTTGAGTTGATTAATAAGCTGATTGATGAGTTGATTGAGGAGTCGAGCATATTTTAGTCTTGGGAGGAGTATCGAGCACTGAGTGGGGAGCGAGTACACTTCTACTTTAATCCATAGAACTACATTGCCAGCATAGGATAGTCATTACAGCTATCCTGGCGACTCTAATCCCGCAAGTAGACATTTACCCTGGAGATCCAAGAGAGAGTTAATCATGCTTTTTCATGGCAAGTTAAGGGTGGGCATGGTAACGACGCTGATTCATTGTGCATCATAATATTATAGGTGGTGGGATAAGGATGTCGATTAAGAGAAACTCCCAAGCAACATTGATTAAGCATGAGGTTTTAAATGAGTCTATTCCAACTGTGCTTATTTTTAAAAGCATGATTTACTCTAAACTTGTATAAATTGTTTTGAGCATAAGTTATCAAGTCGAGGTGAGTGAGTCGAGCTTTACTTTCATTGAGATATTTTACATATCAATATATTTCATGTACTGACGTTCATTTGGGCCTGCATCATTTTATGATGCAGATACGGGTAACAAAGGGCTTCAACATACACACCGTTGAAGTCTAGATCAGTACATCTTTGAGTTGGTGAGCTCTCCTTGTATTCTGGAGAAGCCCCTTTATGTTCTATACAGGTGACAAAGGGCTTCAACATGCACACCGTTGAAGTCTAGATCAGTACATCTCTGAGTTGGTGAGCTCTCCTGCATTCTGGAGAAGCCCCTTTATGTTCTTACTTCTATTGACTACTTTCATTCCCTGATTTTGTGTGTCCTTGGCCTGTCATGGCATTATCTAGATTGATGAGTAGATGCTTGATAGACCTTGAGTAAAGAGTATTGAGTAATGACATATCAAAAGTTATTTTCATTTATAAACCATGATATGACTGAGTTATAAGTTTATTTTCCTACTTTGGTCTGATGTCTTTATATACTGGTTCTTTTTTTTACTGCAGAGTCAATGTGATGATGAGGCCAAGTGGTTCACTCGGGGGCTACCAATAGTTTCTGAGTGCTAGCCATGCCAAGGGTACCCTCTCGGGGCATTATAATCTTTATAACAGAGCATAGAGTTCAAGAGTCCTGGAGTCTATAAAGTCATGTCTAATAAAGTCTCATTTAAGAGTATGTTGCGCACCATACTTCATAAGTAGAAGGCTACAGGACATTAGGAACTATTATCTTTTCTTGTGATTTGAGTTTGTGCGATAGAGTTGAAAACTCTATAAAAATCTTTTCTACTTTGTGTGTTACGCGATAGTAGATCATGCCTCTTAGATGCACTATGGCCCAGAGGAATACTTCAGATGGCACTGCTGAGAACCCTACATTAGAGGTACCTCCTCAAATAGAAATGAGGGGTCGAGGTCGACCGCCTAGGACTACCAGTGTTCCTGTGACACCTACTGCTCTACCTGCTCCTACTTTAGAAGCTGACTTTTGAGGAGTCATAGCTATGCTCACCAAGTTAGTAGCTACCCAGAGTGGGAATCAAGGTTCACAAACCCCTATTTCTAGCTCTTATGATCCAGTAGCTGCCTCCAGATTGAGAGACTTTCTGAGGATGAACCTACATGTCTACACTGGGTCTAAGGTTGAGGAGGACCTTTAGAACCTCATTGATGAGATGTGGAAGGTGCTAAAGACTATGCATGCGACTGAGACTGAGGGAGTGGAGTTTGTTGCCTATCATCTTAAGGATGTGGCTAATGTGTGGTACAATTAGTAGGAAGAGAGTTGAGGTGAGGATGCCGAGCCCGCTACTTAGGATGAGTTTGAGAGTGTCTTTCTCGATGACTTCTTCCCTCAAGAGTTGAGAGAGGTGAAGGTTGAGGAGTTTGTGAATCTAAAATAAGAGGGGATGATTGTTAAAGAGTATAGCCTAAAATTCATCCAACTATCTAGATATGCCCCAAATATTGTCTCGGATATGAGGGCGAGGGTGAGGAAATTTGTATCCATATTGGGTAGACAGGTGAAGAGAGACTGCAAGGTGGCATTATTGATTTTTGACATGGTTATCTCCAGAATGATGGTTTATGACTAGAAAATTGAGGAAGATAAGAAGAAATATAGAGAGGAGCATTTGAGTAAGAAGGCCAGATCAGCAGGGCTTGAGCCCGGTCAGAGCAAGCAGAGTAAGGGAGATAAGTCCTATTTCTAGAAAGGTCTTCTAGCTATACACCATCTTCAGATAGTACGCAAGCCTCGAGCTAGAGATATGATCAGAGATCCCAAGGTCAGCCAAACTTTAGGGTATAAGGTGCACAGTATCAAACAAATGCAACTCTTGGCTCTAAAGGGAAGCCATCTTGTGGGAAATGTGGTATGATGCATTTGGGAGAATGTAGAGATGGAGTGAATGCTTGCTACAGGTGTGGCCAGCCAGGCCATTTTTAGAGGGAGTGTCCGATATAGGGCAATAAGGCCCAACCTTTCACCACAGCACCACCAGCGAGGGGTAATCAGAGAGATATTGCACTAGAGGCAGGTGATGGGACAAACCATCTGTATACGATGGGAAACTGACAGGATCAAAAGGTTGCACCAAATATTATGATAGGTATGTTTTGAGTTTACCTTTCCTTGTTATGCTTTACTTGATCCCGATACAATTTGTTCATTTGTGATGCTATATATGGCGGGTAGATTTGAGATTCTTCTTGAGTGTTTGCTTGAGCCATTTTCTATTTTTACTCTTGTTAGTAAGTTCATTCGAGCTAAGAGGATCTATAGAGATTATGTGGTGTCCATTTATCATAGGGATACTTTTGTTGATTTGGTTGAGTTGGAGATAGTTGATTTGATGTGATCCTTGGTATGGATTGCCTTCACGTCATACAATACCTCTGTTGATTATCGAACTCAGACTATCAAATTCCAATTTCCAAATAAGCCTGTTATTGAGTGGAAAGGAGATTCTGTTGCACTAAAGGGTAAGTTTATTTCTTACATCAAGGCCCGAAAACTAATCTCTAAGGGATGTGTCTACCACCTCGTACGAGTTAAGTCTGATAAGGTTGAGCCCCCTTCTCTTTAGTCTGTCCCGATTGTGAGTGAGTTTCCTAATGTGTTTCTTGAGGACCTACCTGGAGTCCTGCCTTGGATTGTTTGAGGTAGGTGAAGTAGAGCTGATTGGTCCAGACTTGATTCATCAAGCTATGGAAAATGTGAAGATCATTCCAGAAAGGTTGAGAACCACGCTGAGTCGACAAATATCCTACATTGATATCAGAAGGAGTCTCTATCCTACCATATAGGATGTTCCCTGCCGAATAAAAAGAGTTAAAGGAGCAGTTGAGGGATTTGTTAGAAAAAGGATTCATAAGGCCGAGTGTCTCTCCATGAGGTGCTCTGGTCTTGTTGTGCGAAAGAAGGATGGTTCTATGAGGATGTGTATTAACTACCATCAGTTAAATAAGGTGACCATCAAGAATAAATATCCTCTTCCGAGGATTAATGATTTGTTCGACTAATTTCAGGGTACCACTATATTCTCTAAGATAGACCTCAGATCGGGCTATCATCAGTTGAAAGTGAGAGAATATGACATCCCTAAGATGGCTTTTTGAACTCGATGAGGTCACTTTGAGTTCTTGGTAATGTCTTTTGGATTAACAAATGCACCCGCAACCTTTATGGACCTGACGAACAAAGTGTTCAAATAATATCTTGACATGTTTGTGATTGTGTTTACTGATGATATTTTGGTATATGCTAGAGATAAAAAGGAGCATATGAATCACCTTAGGATCGCTTTGCACACTTCGAGACAATAAGTTAAATGCAATGTTTTCTAAATATGAATTTTGGCTGAAATCTGTGGGTTTCTTAGGTCATGTGGTTTTTGGAGATGGAATTCGAGTGGATACTCAAAAGATTGAGGCAGTCAAGAACTGGCCTAGACCAACCTCACCAATTGATATAAAGAGCTTTCTAGGATTGGCTATTACCAGAGATTTGTTGAAATATTTTCATCCATATCTACGCCGTTGACCAAATTGACTCAGAAAAAGGTCAAGTTTCAATGGTCCGACGAGTGTGAGAAAAGTTTTCAAGATTTGAAGGCGAGATTAACTACCGCACCAGTGTTGACCTTGCCTGATGGAACAGATGGGTTTGTGATCTACTGCAATGCTTCGAGAGTGGGATTGGGATATGTGTTGATGCATAAGGGAAAGGTTGTTGCCTATGCTTCTAGACAGCTTAAGGTGCATGAGAAAAATTATCCCACCCAAGAATTGTAGTTGGCCGCAGTGGTGTTTGCTTTCACATTATAGTGCCACTACTTATATAGAGGACATGTTGATATATTCAAAGACCACAAGAGCCTGCAATACTTCTTCACCCAGATGGAACTTAACTTGGGGCAAAAGAAATGGCCTGAGTTGCTGAAAGACTACAATATGAGCATCCTTTACCACTAATGTAAAGCTAATGTGGTTGTTGATACCCTTAACAGGTTGTCTATGGGAAGGACCGCCTATATGGAGGAGGAGAAGAGAGAGTTAGCCAAAGTGGTACATAGATTGGCACGATTGGGAGTTCAATTAGATGAATCAGGTGAAGGAGGAGTCAATGTGCATAATGGGTTCGCATCATCTTTAGTAGTGGAGCTGAAGGAGAAACAAGATAAAGATCCTATTTTACTACAATTGAAGGAGGATGTGCATAAGCAGAAGGTGATGGCTTTTTCGCCAAAGGTGGAGATAGAGTATTGAGGTATCAAGGTAGATTATGTGTTCCAAATATTGATAGGGTTCGAGAGAGGATCATGGCATAGGCCCACAGTTCTAGATATTCCATCCATACAGGGTTGACTAAGATATACCATGACTTGAGAGAAGTCTACTGGTGGAGTGAAATAAAGAGAGATATTGCTGAGTTCATCTCCAAGTGCCCGAATTGCTAACATACCATTCATATTGGCTCTACCAAGATGTACCATGACTTGAGGGAAGTCTATTGGTGGAGTGGAATGAAGAGGGATATTGCTGAGTTGGTTACAAAGTGCCCCAATTGCCAGCAAATTAAAGTTGAGCATTAAAGACCATGGGGATTGGCTCAGAACTTTAAGATTCCAGAATAGAAGTGGGAGATGATTAGCATGGACTTTGTCACTAGTTTGCCGAGGTCCTGTAGATAGCATGATTCAATTTGGGTGATAGTGGGTTGGGTGACTAAATCTACACACTTCTTAGTAGTCAAGATGATCAACATGGCACAGGATTATGCCAAACTTTATATAAGGTAGATTGTTAGATTGCATGGGTCCCTTTGTCCATTATCTCAGATAGAGGAGCTCAATTTACTGCCCAATTTTAGAGATCTTTTCAGAAGGATTTGGGTACGAAGGTGCTCCTTAGCACAACCTTCCACCCCCAGACAGATGGCCAGGCAGAACACACAATTTAGACCTTGGAAGATATGTTGAGAGCTTGTGCCATTGACTTTAAAGATAATTGGGATGACTATTTTCCTTTCATTGAGTTTGCCTACAATAACAATTTTCATTCAAGCATTTAGATGGCCCAGTATGAGGCACTTTATGAGAGGAGGCATAGGCCACCGATTGGATTGTTTGAGGTAGGTGAAGTAGAGCTGATTGGTCCAGACTTGATTCATCAAGCTATGGAAAATGTGAAGATCATTCCAGAAAGGTTGAGAACCACGCTGAGTCGACAAATATCCTACATTGATATCAGAAGGAGGGACTTAGAATTTGAGCTTAATGATTGGGTGTATTTGAAAGTGTCACCCATAAAGGGTGTGATGAGATTTGAAAATAAATGGAATTTGAGTCTGAGGTACATTGACCCTTATCAGATCATAAAGAAAGCGGGCAATGTGGTGTATGAGTTGGAGCTACCATCAGAGTTAGAGGTCATTTACCTAGTTTTCCACATTTCCATGCTTAAAAAGTATTTAGGAGATCTATAACTTATTGTGCCTGTTAAGAGTATTGGAGTAAGAGAAAACCTGAGTTATGAGAAGATCCCAATCTAGATCCTTGATCATCAGTTTCACAATTTGAGAACTAAAGAGGTTGCATCTGTCAAAGTATTGTGAAGGAACCAATTTGTAGAGGAAGCTATTTAGGAGGCAGAGGAGGACATGAAGGCCAAATATCCTCATTTATTCCTACCTGCTGATGAATGAGAGAGTTGATGGTAAGTATTTCCTTTTAAATTCTTGAATTTTTATTCCTTGAGTCCTTTCATTCTCTTTTGATAGGCGATAGAGTTCTAGAGTCCGAGCAAGGATTGATATGATATATTGATTGTTTGATTGTTTTACTTGCTAGTTTCCTGATTGGTTGATTGCATGAGTGAGTTGAGAGCTGGTTGATTGTTAGAGTCCATAGAGAAATTTGTGCCTTGACCTAATTTTCTATCTTTCTCTTCATTCGAGGACGCATGATCCTAAGGGGGAGATAATGTAACACCCCTTAATTCCTTCCTATCTGATCTTGTTGAGTATGTACAAAGGATTGCTAAGAAAATGACTGAGAAAAGACAGAACCAATGTACGAGGAAGTTTTATGAGTCGTAGAGAGGTTTACGACTCATAGACTGGGGTTTCGTATGAAATTCAGTGTTTCAGACTGCAGGTTCATCTTGCTTATGAGAATAAGTCAATGACCTATAACCCAAATTACGACTTGTAAGATGAGGTTCTATACTAAATTCCAGTGAATCCAACCTCAGATTTCCTTGTACATGAGAGGTCACCTACGACTCGTATAATAGACTACGACTCATAAAAGGAGGTCTCCTATCAAATTCCAGCAACTCAGATTTTTGGGACTTTCAGACTACAAGGCATGTCTACGACTTGTAGAGTACTCTACTACTCGTAGAGGGGGTTTCATAGACCCAATTGGTAGTTTTAATGAGGGGTATTTTTGTCCATTCCACTACCTATTTTGCTCTATGTGCCATAGATGAGGTTTCGTAAGCCAAATCAACCATTTTAGTGAAGGATATTTTTGTCCATTCCACTACCTATTTCATTAAACCCTAGACATTTTTATACTTGAATGAGGTCCTAAAATAAACCCTAAGGGCATTCATTACTCATTCCACACTTTGGGTTTTTCTTGAGAGCAAGAGGAGAGGAGAAGAAGCTAGGGTTTTTTTTACTCAAGGGCAAGGGTTGAGTTGAAGATTGATTTCCCTTCATTCTCAGGTATGTAATGCTTACCAAAATGTGAAATTCCTCTTTTCACATGCCTCTTTTCATTATCTTGAGTCAAGATTTGAGAAGAGTTGATATTTTGAGAAACTTCCACTATATTAATACTATATCTTTACATTCGTCATGATGGACCTATTTTACTACATGAGATAATTGCTAAATTGCATGAACATTGACATAGGATTTAACATGTATTTCATATTTGATAGCATGAACCCTAAATCACATGATTTTATGAAATTCTATTCATATCATTGAATATTTGAGTTGATATAAATTGATCATTTAGAGTTGAGTAATTTGAGCATGATTGAGTATGAAGAGCATGTTGCATTGAGTCATATATTGCTACACATAAATATCATTTATGCATTACATAATGAGTAAATTGAGTGAGTCTAAATGACCATTTAAGTCTGAGTTAAACTTGATGACTTGCATTGATTGATGAGTTGATGAATGATTGAGATAAGTTGAGATGAGATACCCCAAAGGGGTTGAGTTTTGAGTTGATTGATAAGCTGATGGAGGAGTTAAGCATATTTTATTCTTGGGAGAAGTATCGAGTACCGAAAGGGGAGCGATTATACTTCTACTTTAACCCACAGAACTATGTTGCCAATGTAGGATAGTCGTTACAGCTAGCCTGGCCACTCTAGTCCCGCAAGTAGACATTTACCCTAGAGATCCAAGAGAGAGTTTATCACCCTTTTTCGTGGCAAGTTAAGGGCGGGCATGGGAATGATGCTGATTCGTTGTGTATCACTAAATTATAGGTGGTGGGATGAGGTTTTAAATGAGTCTATTCCTACTAAGCTTATTTTTAAAAGCATAATTTACTCTAAACTTGCATAAATTATTTTGAGCATGAGTTGTCAAATCGAGGTGAGTGAGTTGAGCTTTACTTTCCTTGAGCTATTTTACATACTAGTATATTCCATGTACTGACATCCATTTGGGCCTGCATCATTTTATGATACAGATATAGCTGATAGAGGGCTTCAACACGCACACCGTTGAGGTCTAGATCAGTATATCTCTTAGTTGGTGAGCTCTCCTTGCATTTCGAAGAAGCCCCTTTATGTCCATACTTCTTTTGAGTACTTCTTTTTCATGATTTTGGGTGTCCATTTCCTATCATAGCACCATCTAGATTGATGAGTAGAGGCTTCATAGACCTTGAGAAAAGAGTATTGTGTAATGATGTATCAAAATTTATTTTCATTTATAAACTATGATATGACTGAGTTATGCATTTTATTTTCTTACTTGCATATGATGTCTTTACATACTGAGTTTTTTCTTCCCTGTTGAGTTGATGTGATGATGAGGCCAAGTGGTTCGCTCATGGGCCAGCAATAATCTCTGAGTGCCGGCCACGCCAAGGGTACCATTCCGAGGCGTGACACGTTCCATCACAGAATCAGGGTTCAGATACCACGAGCCAGCAAGAGTACATTATTCTACAAGGGTCCATCAAAATACCATTTCACACCTTGGTTGTGCGTTGGTGTACCTTATAGGCTTATGGGAGCTTAGGTGGCATACAAGCATAGATATTAGGGTCTTACACCCATGTATAACCCAACACCTTGACCGTGTGATACTAATGCTAAGGTTTCAACTGTGATTCTGTCTGTTGAGTTGTGATACACTACCTGGTTCTGGCTGTTGGGATAAGATATTGTCCCTGTTAAACTCGTTGTTGGCCTGAGTTTAGATTTGCTAGCTTTACTACAAATCCTACATTTGGGATTTCTATATATACTGTATTTCACTCTGTCGGCCAATGATGCCTACTGGATGCCTTTTTATGGTACTCACCCCTATTTTTTTTGCATCTTCCCATGGTGCAGATCCAGGTACTAGCCGCGATCGTTGAGTTGAGGGCTTGTGGACGATTTAGGATACTTTGGTGAGCATCGACAACTCTGGATATTCTGTAGTCTCCTTCTATTTTTGTGGCCGTCTTTTGTATCCAGACATTGGCCTTGTATGCTGTAGTTTCGCTTGTATGTGTAGGAGTTCCTCTTGGTTATGTACATGATGATGATGATGATGATGATAGTGACGACGACGACGATGATGACGACGAAGATGATTATTATTATTATTATTTTCATTCTTATTCTTATTATTATTATTGTTATTATTATTATTATTATTATTATTATTAATGTTGTTGTTGTTGTTATTATTATTATTATTGTTATTATTATTATTATCATTGTTATTGTTAGTATTGTTGTTATTATTATTGTTATTGTTATTATTGTTGTTGTTGTTGTTCTTGTTCTTGTTATTGTTATTGTTATTATTACTGTTATTGTTAATATTGTTATTATTGTTTTTATCATTGTTGTTATTATTATTATTATTGTTATTTTTGTTATTATTATTGTTATTATTATTATTCTTGTTGTTATTGTTATTGTTGTTGTTGTTATTGTTATTGTTGTTGTTGTTGTTGTTATTATTATTATTGTTGTTGTTATTATTATTATTATCATTATTATTATTATTATCATTATTATTATTCTCATTATTATCATTATCATCATTATTATATTCATCATCATCATCATCATTATCATTATCATCATCATTATAATTATCATTATTATTATTATTATTATTATTATTATCATTTATTATCATCATCATTATCATCATCATCATCATCATCATCATCATCATCATCATCATCATTATTATCATCATGTCACGACCCTGAAACACGAGTCATGATGGAACCTATAGCTGATAGGTACACCTACCCAATGAGTTACTAATCAACGTAATAAATAAAGTGAACAATAGATAACAATGACTATCCTCAACAATAAGTCCCTTATAAGTATGAAATACGGACAGTTAAAATACCACCCAAGACTTGGTGTCATTCTGAAATTGTGAAGCAAGTCTGAAACTAAGATGATAAGTATAAACATAAGAAATATCCTGTCTGATTATGAAAAATAGAATGAATAATGAGATAGAGAGAGCTGCGGACTGTAGAATAGTCAAGCTGCTCACCATAACTCCAGGATAATCCAAGCTTGAATTCAAATAGCTCCACAGGATGCGCTCGTACTCGAAATTGGATCTGCACCACAAAGGAGTGCAACAAGTGTAGTATGAGTACAAAACCACGTATATCCAGCATGTCTCATTGACTAACAATAGAGAAGTAGTGACAAGAGTATACATATATATAAAAATATCATCTCCTAATTTTGTAAGTTCGCACTATATTTAACAATCAAGTGTAATCAAAATAGAAGTAATCAAATATCACATGATGTCTAACACCAATAAAACACAATCAATAAGAATGAAGAGTATAATGAGATACAACACAACACCAGGAAATGATATACCTCAAATGTCAAGTCATCTTCAAATCTTATATACACAATACCTCTCATGAATACATTGAGAGTTTGTGACCTATGGGGGACTCGCGAGGTCCATATAACGACACAGGTGATGTCTACGTGTCTGTGCAGACGATCTCAATGCACTATTATAAAATCAACCATCCCCAGTATGAACGATCTCCATGTGCCCAACTTAGATTATAACAGTGATCTCAACACAACTAATCTCATGTCCTCACATATACATTATAGCACGTCAATAATATAAGGGATGGTGATGCAACACAGTAACACAATTATTAGTACAACATATAATCACCTCAGCTTTTACAAATATATGGATTCAATAACGAAGCACAACCACATAAAGAAATTAAGTTATATTACATCAGCTAATGCCCATATGCTTTGATATTCTTGGATTATAATCTATCATCCTATAGTAATAAACTTTCCTTTGGAAACACCAGTACTCGTACCAATGCTCCTCACACCATTGATACGAGACACCCATCTTTCACCCTTACCCATTCTCTGTTTCATTGTTTTAGTCTTAAATTAGAAAACATCTTTCAACGAAATCTAAAAAGTCTTAACATACCTCAATTCTCGAACACATGCCATGAGTCCTTACGATTTTATCTTTTCTTTTCGTAAGACTTTAGAATGTTCTCGATCTATCAAATATACAATATCGATAAATAAATTGATTTGTAGACATCTATATTGCTATACTTTTATCTCGAACTCCAAAATTTGAATAAAAATAAAAGAAATTCAAAACTCGATCAAATACTCTATCCATAGCTTCAAGTACGGGCAACTGTACATAATAGGAGTTTCCTCTAAATGAAAGCATCTTTTCTTTTGAAAAGATGGAATGACTACTATTTAAGAACCTTTTAATTACATCTTCTTCATCACTACTCATCCCGTCATTATTTTCCAGTAACTAACCCATGCATGCCCCTTTTACTGTAAGTGCCTAAGCCAATGTGTAATAACAAGTAAGAATGATCACAGATTGAAGATAAGCAATGTGTACAACAAGAAAAAAATCCTAAAAATGGAATTTTCTGGGAACCAATGTGCACAATAAGAACAAAATACCAAATAGATAAAATTTTCTTGGCTTACTTTATGCCTGTGTCCTAATTTCATAATCCTTCAACATTACTCCAATATTACTCCAAAAAGGGACCCACTAACAATAATAGTCGACATACAGTAAGTCCAATTGATAACTCCATTCTTCCACCCAAAATATGATACCCATTTTCTCAAAAACTATGTACAATTTTTCTTTATTCATAAACCCAGTGATTTCTTTGTAATTGAAACAATCTAGATTTAAAAACTCACCTGGAGGAGTTGTTGCCTTAGAGCCGATGCCGCAATAGTCCCTCATCTACTCCCTTTTCTTTTCTTTTTGAAAGACAACTTATGATCCAAAACTGTTATATCCCACTAACTTATTCTAATATATAGGTCAAGTGACTTAGAGTTAAAACAAAATTCATTTAGTACCCCATAAGTTAATTATCTAACATTATTAGTCAATTAGAATAATTATAGTCACACAAGTAGTCCAAAATTACCATTGAATGTTTGTGAAAAGGGTTCATTAAGAATGAAAAATGATTTTAGTGCTTGAAATGACTTAACGAGTCGTTACATCATCTACCACTTAAACGAACATTCGTCCTCGAACAATAAAAGAATTAGAGCAGTAATCAATGAGGTCTTAAGCTTTCGAAAACTTACCTCACACTCATCAGACCACTGGAAAGCTACACCCTTCTGGGTTAATCTAGTCAAGGGAGATGCTATGGTGCATATCCGACTCGATCTCCCAAGTAGCCTCCTCAGCTGGACGATGCTTCCACTGAACCTTGACCAAAACAATCTCTTTTGACCTCAACTTTCAAATTTGTCTATCCAAGATGGTTATTGGCTCCTCCTCATAAGTCAAATTATTTTCAAGTAACACCGAATCCCATTGGATCACATGAGCACCATCCTTATGATACTTCTTTAGAATCAAGATATGAAATACAGGGTGAACATCAGACAATACAGGTGGCAAAGCCAACTGGTATGCAACCTCATCAGTACGCTCAACAATCTCAAAAGGCCCAATGTACCTTGGGCTCAACTTACACTTCTTTCCAAATCTCATCACACCCTTTATGGGTGAAACTTTCAAGAACCCTCTCTCCAACCATGAACTCCAAATCATGAACCTTTCTATATGTGTAACTGTTTTGCCTACTCTGAGCCATAAGAAGCCTATCTTGACTCAAATTGACCTTGTCCAAGGACTCCCTCAGCAAATCTGTACCCCTCAGCCTGACCTCGAATGCATCAAACCAACCAATAGGAGATCGACACCTTCTACCATATAATGCCTCAAATGGTGCCATCTGAATGCTCGACT
>DF357976.1:37147-53329 GCA_000787875.1 Solanum virginianum | reverse complement strand
ATCCTTCTTCCTCACATCGACACCTCCTACCATACAATGCCTCAAATGGTGCCATTTGAATGCTCAAATGGTGCCATCTGAATGCTCGAATGGTAACTATTATTGTATGCAAACTCTGCCAAAGGTAAAAATTGATCCCAATAACCACCAAAGTCAATAACACAAGCTCGTAACATATCCTCAAGAACCAGAATAGTACACTCAGGCTAACTATCAGTCAGAGGGTGAAAGGTTGTACTAAGATCCACTCGAGTACCCAACTCTTTCTGTATATACTGCCAAAAGTGAGATGTGAATTGTGTACCATGATCTGAAATGATAGAAATTGGAACCCCATGCAAGTGAACTATATCCTTAATGTAGATCTTGGCAAGCTTTTCTGAATTATACTAGTCTGAACTGGTATAAAGTATGCCGACTTAGTCAATCGATCCACAATGACCCATATCGCATCAAACTTACCCAAGGTTCATGGTAACCCCACCTCAAAGTCCATGGTGATGCGCTCCCACTTCCACTCAGGTATGGTCATCCTCTGAGTAACACCTCCAGGCTTTTGGTGTTTACACTTCACTTGCTGACAGTTCAAACAATGAGACACAAAATCTACGATGTCCCTTTTCATACGACACCACCAATAATGCTGCTTCAAGTCATGATACATCTTAGTAGTCCCTGGATGAATAGAATACCTTGAACTATGGGCCTCCTCCATAATTAACCTAGTCAAATCACCAGTGCGAGGAACACAAATATGACATTTTATCCTCAAAACTCCCTCACTATCAAGCATTGCCTCCTTGGCTCTGCCTTTTAACACCTTGTCTTGAATTTTTTGTAAAATTATCATCATCAAATTATTGAACCCGAATTTGCTCCAATAAAGATGACCTTGCCTCCATATAAGCCAAAACCTTACCAGATTCTGAAATATCCAGCCTCACAAGGCTATTGTCTAGGGACTGAACATCCATAGCCAAAGGATGCTCTCCAACCTGTAATAAGGCTAGACTACCTATACTTATTATTTTTTGACTCAAGGCATCTACTGCCACATTTGCCTTACCTGGATGATAAAGGATAGTCATAATCATAGTCCTTGAGTAATTCTAGCCATCTCCGATATCTCAAATTGAGATCCTTCTAGTTGAATATATACTGGATAATATGATGATCTGTGAACACCTCACAATGCACACCATAAAGATAATGCCTCTAAATCTTCAATGCAAACACTACAGCGGCCAACTCTAAGTCATAAGTAGGATAGTTTTTCTCGTGAACCTTCAACTACCTCGATGCATAAGCTATCACCTTCCTCTTCTGTATCAATACACAACCAAGACCAACCTGAGAAGCATCATAATATACAATAAGATTCTCTCCCTCAATGGGTAGAGTCAATATTAGAGCAGTAATCAATGAGGTCTTAAGCTTTCGAAAACTTACCTCACACTCATCAGACCACTGGAAAGCTACACCCTTCTGGGTTAATCTAGTCAAGGGAGATGCTATGGATGAGAAACCCTCCACAAATCACCAATAATAACCTGCAAGGCCTAAGAAACTTCGAATCTCAGTAACTGAAGAAGGTCTGGCCCAATCTGGCCCTCCACAAATCATCAATAATAACCTACAAGGCTTAAGAAACTCTAAATCTCAGTAACTGAAGTAGGTATGGCCCAATCTCGAACCGCCTCAATCTTCTTAGGATCCACCATAATACCCTCTTTGGACACCACATGTCCTAAGAATGTCACTGAGCTAAGCTAAAATTCACACTTTGAAAATTTTGCGTAGAGCTTCTTCTCTTTCAGAATTTCAAGTACAGTCCTCAAATGATGCTCGTGCTCCTCTTTACTACGGGAATATATCAATATATCATCTATGAAGATAATAACAAAAGAATCCAAGTATGATCTGAACATCCTATTCATCAAGTCCATAAATGCTCCTGGGCGTTAGTCAACCCAAAAGACATTAAAAAAATTCATAGTGGCCATAGCGTGTCCGAAAGGCTGTCTTAGGAATATTGTTACCCACACCTAACCTCCTAAGGGGGCGAACCAACGATACAATCCCAACCTATGTTAGAAGTTCAACTTACGAAATATGAAAATAACTAGAAGCTCAACTTATAAAGCAAGAATAACAAAACCTATGACTTCTATTACATAATGTTTCCTAAAATCTGAAAGTCATCACATCAAGGACATCTGAAGAATGGTTCGGAGAATAGAGTTTAGAAGTACATCATATCTTTCTCTAGGTCAATGCATGGTACATTATTTCTGATCGATGTACTTAAGCACGCCAATTGGCTCCTCTCAAGCCTAATGAAGTCTCTTTATTTTCTGAATACTTTACCATTACAATCGACAAGAAAATCATAAGCATCCTCAAATTTAATATCCTTAAAGATCGAGATTCAACTTTAAGAAATTAGCGAAGAGATCATGTTGGTCACTAGAAATCAAGGCTTATATTCAATCAAGAGAATATGTCTATCTCCAAGGACGCATCCATATGAGGAGTTGCAACAATTGTATATTGCTCCAGTGTTAACCATTGCGAAGGAGAGTGAAGAAGATCAGATACCAATTGGTATTACCCAGATACCAATTGGTATTACCCAGATACCAATTAGTATCACCTAGATACCAATTAATTCAACTAATAACATGAAAAAAATAAAGAAGTGAGTTTTCCTAAGGTTCTGTAGCCTTTCGAAGAAAAGTAAAGGCGTCCCCGTACCGTTCCGCAAGACTCTAGTAGACTTGTCCTTGTGTGATGAGACCAATGAACCTAAAGCTCTGATACCAAGTTTTTTACGCCCTAAAATGGGCCATGAGTGGCACCCACACCTAACCTCCTAAGTGGGAGAACCAACGATACAATCCCAACCTATATTCGCAGTTCAACTTAAGAAATACGAATATAACTAGAAGCTCAACTTATAAAGCAAGAATAACAAAACCTGCGACTTCTATTAAATAATGAAAAATATAAGTAGGAGTCAGTATGAGCCACATGTACTGAGTAGGTATCATCGACTGACTCCAAATAAAAATCAATAAGCATAAAATAATAGCAGAAAATCAACTATAACACTTAACATGTGGTAACAACAAGAGACAAGTATAAGTGACAACATCATAAAGCAAGTACTTAATCAGATAACAATGTCAAAAACAAACATGAGGACTTAGGCCTCTACACCACACTTCTTTTGGGGATGTGTTATTTGGGATTGAGTATATTAAATTATTTTAACATGTTTTTCTTTATTATTATCGTGCCAAAATGTGGCACCCGATCCTATAATATATGTGTCGGAACGTGACACCCGATCCTATAATATATATGTGTCGGAACGTGACACCCGATCCTATAATATATATGTGCCGAAATGTGACACCTGATCCTATAATATATATGTGTTAAAACGTGACACCTGATCCTATAATATATGTGTGTTGGAACGTAACACCCGATCCAATATATATAATTCATTTTTCTTTATCATTACTTCTCACTTCATTACCAATGTCTCACCAAGCCTTCAGGCATCACTTTGAGATATCAAGTTCAAGATTATGGGTTTCATGGTCTTAGTATTGCAGACCAATCACAACAATATAACAGTCAACCGAACCACAACGATTAAGTGCATACCAAATATCACAGCTTTACTCAATGACTATCAATCGCTATTAAGAGTCTCTCTATTAGATAGAACAAACCATAACCTATCTCAAACCGAAGAACTGGAATCAAGCGAGCTAGTTCACCATCGGTTTTCCTTTCTTCAATATCTCCAAACGTTTCGAATCTATCAAATATATAATATTTGTAAGCAAAAGAATCCATAGACACCCATATTACTATATGTCTAGCCTATACCTAAAAATTCACCTAATTCAATAATCGATTTCCTAAATTCCAAACTTAGGATTAAGTCTTAATTCCTCAAAATACCTAGCTTTAATGGTGTTCATATAATGTATGATAAATAGTATTTAATTGCTTATCCTAATATATCAAAACTTGATTTATAACATGATAAATAAATAAAATTATTTAAAGAAAAATTATGATAACAATATCTGCGCAATAGCTTAGAAGCACCACATGATCATTATCTACCGATTCATTACATAAAATCACTAACTTAAACCTAAACTATTGCTATCATTAATAAACTTTCAAAAAGATAAAGAAAAATATTTATATATGTATAAAGGAAAGGAAAAGAGGATATTGCATATTGCAGCGCCTCAATTCCTAAATTTCAACCCCACTGTAATATATTATAATATATTAATTAATAATAATATGATCACTCTTTCACATATTACTTTATTACCAATGAGGCCATTAATATAAGTGGCATATACTAGGAACTAACCTGTATCTTTAGGATGAAATTGACATGAAGCACTAGTTGCTTTTCTTGTACCGTCGAAGTTAGACATCCCCATTTTGCTCTTTTTTTCCGTTTGGATTAGGGTTTTTAGGCCTTTTTCTTTCCCACTGATTATGTACTAAAATTGACAACCCTACTATTTATTTTTAAAAAAATATAAAATAAGTAACACAGATTTTTAAATAAATACTCACTTTAGTCCATGAATTAATTCAACTATCTCAAATTACCCTTCAACTAAGTAGCGAAAGTTATCAATTAGTCCAAAAAGCCACTTTTAAAAATTTATGCAATAAATCTTTCATAAAGTAAGAGCTCTATTTCTCAAAATGACTTAAGGGTCATTACAAATATCCTCCGCCCTAATCTTCAATTGATGATAACCAGATCTTAAGTCAATCTTTGAGAAAATAGAAGCACCCTAAAGTTGATCAAATAAATCATCAATACGAGGTAAGAGTACTTATTTTTAATTGTCACCTTATTCAACTATCGGTAGTCAATACACATGTGCATCGATCCACCCTTCTTCTCCACAAACAAGACTGAAGCACCCCAAGGAGATACACTTGGCCTAATGAATCTCTTGCTTAATAGATCCTGCAATTGCTCTTTGAACTCTTTCAGTTCAACTGGTGCCATACAGTAAGGTGGAATAGAAATAAGCTAAGTGCCTGGTTCTAGATCAATACAAAAATCAATGTCACGATCAGGTGGAATACTTGGTAGGTCTGTTGGAAAGACCTCTGGAAACTCACTCACAATTGGAATAGAGTCAAGCATAGGAGTCTCCATGCCGGTATCCCGAATATACGCCAAGTAAGCGAAACATACCCTCTCCACCAGTCGATGAGCCCTAAGAAATGATATCACCCTTTTTGGAGCATAACTAAGAGAAATTCTCCACTTATAGTAGGAACTCCAGGCATAGCTAATGTAATGGTCTTGGAATGACAATTCAAAATAGCATGGTAACGAGACAACCAATCCATCCCAAGAATAACATCAAAGTCTACCATATTTAACACCTTCAAATTCACCTGAGTGTTGTGACCCATCAAAGTAACTACGCTCGATCGTTACACTCGATCTACCACTATTAAATCCCCAACAAGAGTAGAAACATATACTAGAAAATCAAGAGACTCATATAGCATATCAAAACTCGAAGCAAAATATATGGACACATAAGAGTAGGTAGAGCATGGGTCAAACAATACAGTAGCTGATCGATGACAAATTGGAATAATACCTGTGATAACAACATTCGAAGTCTTCGCCTTCGGCCTACTTGGAAAAGCATAACACTAGGCACGACCACCCACAGGTTGGGAACCTCCCCGACCACCACCTCGACTAGAATGAGTACCACCTCTACCCGAATGAGAACTACCTCTGCCACTCTATGCACCTCCGCCAGTCGAAGGTTGTGCAGTCTTGGAAGTCAAAGCATGAGAATCCTGATGTGAACCACCATGGCCAATCCTGGGGCAATCGCTTACAAAATATCCCATATCACCACATTAAAAAAAAACCCTACAAGGAGTAGGATGATGAGAGGAACCTGAATGACCAGTATACCCTCCATGACCTAAGGATCTAGAAGATGAACCCTGAGAAGTATGCGTTGAGCTAGAGGTATTAGGACCAACATGTTCAACTCCTGACGCTGGCATAGCAGCATGAATAGCTCTACTAGACTAAGAGTGGTGATCCCCTTCCCCCCGAGTAACCTCAACTCCTGGGTGGAACACTACCATAATCACTCGAATGACAAGCCCTCTTGCCCTCTCGCTGCTCAAATCCCTCACATCAAATCATCTCTAACTCATTTACAGAATCTACCATATTTGAAAAGTAGCACCAGAAGCAGCAACGGAGAAATACCCATATGAATCAGAATGATCAATCCCTTGACAAACCTTCTAACTCTCTCATCCTCGGTAGGAAGCAACATCGAAGCATGCCTAGCCAAGGCACAAAATTTAACCTCATATTCTGCAACTGACATATATACCATTTTGCTGTAACTCTCGAACTCGGCCATATTACGCTCCCTCTCACTGCGTGGAACAAACTTATCTAGAAATACCTGAGTAAACTGACTCCATGAAAGTGAAGGTAATCTAGCTGGCCTGCTACTAATATAATCTCTCCACCACTGCTTGGCAGGGACAACCATCTGAAACACCGTGTAGTCAACTCCATAAGACTCCACTAACCTAAGATTGTGTAATCTCTCATGACAACTAACTATAAACTAGTGTGCATCCTCATTTAGGCTGCCTATGTAAGCTAGAGGATTCATCATCTTGAACTTTCCAAACATCTTCTGGTCATCCACAGTCATAGCAGGTCTATTAGCCAAATATGGTGTAACACCCGGCAATGTCATACTATCAAAACGAGGAGCTGTAGCAACAAATGGTTGAATACTTGGAGTCTAAGACCCTGGAACTACCATCTGATTTGGAGTCTAGCCTCCAATATGAGTTTGTGAACCATCAGAGGGGACTAATGAATCTCTTGCTTAAATCTGATTTGTAGTCTAGCCTCCAATATGAGTTTGTGAACCATCAGAGGGGACTGGCACTATTTCTTCTTGAGCCATCCATTTTAGGAATCCTAATATGCGAACCAAAGTATCTTGAAGCACTGGAGTGGCAATAAAACCAGGCGAAGCCTAAGAGGGTCCATATTCCCCAATATAACCTTTCATATCCATGTGAATCACATCTGCATCTGGAATTACTGCCCCAGCATGACCCTAGGTGGTTGTTGGTATCTACCCTCCCACATGTGCTGTAGTGCGACCTCTTCCTCGACCTCGTCCTCGCCCCTGCCTCTACCCCCAGTAGTAACATCAGAAGCAGGAGCAGGAATAGGCTCCTGATCACCACTTGGAGATGCATCAGTCCTCACCATCTATGAGAGAATGAGACAATAAGGTTAGAATTTCACAGATTCAAATTTGCATGACAAAAAATGTGAGAGTAGAAGTCTCCTAAATGTCCTATAGCTTCTCGAAGATATATATGGACATCATCATATTGATCCCCAAGACTCTATTAGACATTGCTCTTGTACTTATGAGACCAATTAACCTAGAGCTCTGATACAAAATTGTCACGACCACGAAACACGAGTCATGATGGAACCTATACTTCTAGCCGATAGGTAAACCAACCCAATGAGTTACTAATCAACATAATAAATAAAGTGAACAATAGATAATAGTGACTATCCTCAACAATAAATCCCTTATAAGTATGAAATGTGGACAGCTAAAATACGACCCAAGACTTGGTGTCATAAGTACAAGAGCTTCTAAAACTGTGAAGCAAGTCTGAAACTAAGATGACAAGTCTAAACATAAGAAATATCCTATTCGAATATGAAAAACAAAATGACTAATGAGATAAAGAGAGGTGTGGACTGCAGAATAGTCAAGTAGCTTACCACAACTCCAGGATAATCCAAGCTTAAACTCAAATAGGTTTATGGGATGTGCTCGTAGTGGGAATTGAATCTACACCACAAAAGAGTGCAACACGTGTAGTATGAGTACGAAATGATGTGTACCTATCATGTCTCATTGACTAACAACAGAGAAGTAGTGACAGGAGTATACATATATAAAAAAATATCATCTCCTAATTTTGTAAGTCCACACTATATTTAACAATCAAGTGTTATTAAAATAGAAGTAATCAAATATCACATGATGTCCAATACCAATAAAGCACAATCAATAAGAATGAAGAGTATAATGAGATGCAACACAACAGCATGAAATGATATACTTCAAATGTCAAGTCATCTCTAAATCGTATATACACAATACCTTTCAGGAATACGTCGAGGGTTTATGACTCATGGGGGACTCGCGAGGTCCATATACTGACATAGATGGTCTCTACGTGTCTGTATGGACGATCTCAATGCACTATCATAAAATCAACCATCCCTAGTATGAACGATCTCCACGTGCCCAACTTAGATTATAACAGTGATCTCAACACAACTAATCTCATGTCCTCACATATGCATAATAGCATGTCAATAATATAAGGGATGGTGATGCAACACAACACCACAATTATTATTACAACATATAATTGCCTCAGCTTTTACAAATATATGAATTCAATAAAGAAATACAACCACATAAAGAAATTAAGGTATATTATATCAGCTAATGCCCATATGTTTTGGCATTCTTGGATTATAATCTATCATCCTATAGTAATAAACTTTCCTTTGAAAACACCAGTGCTCGCACCAATGCCTGTCACACCATTGGTACGAGACAACCAACTTTCACCCTTACCCATTCTCTATTTCATTGTTTTAGTCTTAAATAAGAAAACATCTTTCAACGAAATCTAAAAAGTCTTAACATACCTCAATTGTCGAACACGTGTCATGAGTCCTTAAGTGTCACGACCCAACCTATGGGCCGTGACTGATAGCCGATTGAGGCACCTAGACAACATTGCCAAACCAGACTCAGATTATAACCACTATCAATTTATGAAAATTTCGGTAGAGTTTCCTCTATTTTACTGATTATTCACCTGCAACTAGAAGATTCCCAGCAACCAGTGCAAATATACAAACATACATACTTATATACATGGGCCGACAAGGTCATCGCTGTGGTTAAACCGCCCAACAAACATAGCATATGTACATAATATCCAGACTGACAGCTATGTCTCTTATACTCAGCATACATACAAAATATACAAACTTTCTAACAAGACCCATACTCACAGGATATCCACAGACCTCTAATACGAATAAAGTGACTCATATGATGGGACAAGGCCCCATCGTACCCTCAACTGAATATAATACAAGGTAATAAAATAGCTTGTATACCAAAATGGCTCTGGAGAAAAGAAGATCTTCAAACTGCAAACAGGTGTCCTAAGCTGGTGGCCTGCTACCCTGTGCGTCTATACCTATGGGCATGAAACGCAACCCTCGAAGAAAGGGGGTCCGTATGAAAGATGTATCGAATATGTAAAGCAGCATGCACAGAATATATATATTAGGATAAGTGTTAAAATAAAATACAGTGATTACTTGTTTACTTAAAATTACTTACGTTAATCGCATCTTCAAAGATATGAACATGCTTACTTTCAAAAATCCAACCTAGAGTAATAACTCACCACGGAAATATGGAAGTCAAATGCATATCCATCATCAATAATATTCCCTTTGGTTATTCAAAATAATCAACTAAATGCAACATGCACAGTGGGCAGACGCACACCTGAAATCTCAAGGTACTTAATTACCAGAATAAATGATTTATAGCAAACAAGGCCAAGTATAAAGGCAAATGCATATAGTGCGAAAGTTGGACCACTCGGGTTATCGAGTTGCGCCCACCGAAGATATATCCTGGACCGCTCGGGGTATCGAGTCGCATCCACCGAGGATGTATTTTGGACCGCTCGGGGTATCAAGTCGCGTCCTTTGAGAGTATAAACTAGACCGCTCGGGGTATCGAGTCAGCCCATCACAGTAATGACCTGGACCGCTCGGGTTATCGAGTCGCGCCCGGCATCATGCTAATAGTGGGACATATTTCACTTATGTCGTGCAAACTACAAGGCAGCATTTTACGCATTCTCCAATAAACTTTTTGCTAACATAGTTGGTTAAAAATTCAAAATAGTATCCAATTGTTCATATCCAATAATAATGTATAGTTGGTCTTAAATTCTTTTAGAATCGTCAAACTTTAAATAGAAGGTGTTGTGGTAATTTAGAGAAAACATACCTAGTCTATATCATGCACACTACTATGATATGCCTCAAAATAGTTTTCAAGGCAATTCGGCTTTTTAATAAAAGTTATAGGCATTTATATTCCTAGAACACTTAAGACATAAAGTCTTTCAACTTAACAATTTATTTTCGTACTTTACTATTTATGGATGCAAAAGCTATGGACAATATTTATAACTCAAAACTTACCAAATTTTTCTTTGTCTTGCAAACTACAAACTTTAGGGACATATGTGTTTCAAACTGATCCAACACTCATAATTTACAAACCTTTCAACTAACTTATCAACTTCCTTAAACTTATATACTTGGGTTTCACCCTCCTATCTTGCAAACTTTAAAAAATAAATCCCACTTTCTCATTTTTGTATACTTTAGATGTCAAACTATTAGTTTCCAACTAATTTGCTTTCTTTTGTTCAAATTCATACTAAATATGTAAATTTAAAGAGGCAAACTCTAAGTAGGAACTTCTTTGTTCACAAGAAAGATCAAAACGTACATAACTCGCTTTGTATTAAAATCCCAAGGAATTAGGATCCTTGAACTTATTGTATTTCTAAGAGTCAAATTCAATTATGCCAAAATTGAGAAGCTTTACATAATCAACAAACTTATCATTAGTTAGTTGCCATAACCAGTACAATGAGGTTGTAATACAAGATACTAAATCAGGTAGACATATGTCAATTTATGTATCTGATGTACAAGAATTCTGCATAACACTTTGGTTTCTAAAACTGCCCAATTAGACACTATGAAGGAATACAAATTAATATCCTGCTGTACAATGTTATACAAGATTATTTCTAAGGTCTTAGCTATTAGATTTGCTGGTCTACTATTATTTGCCAGGAGTAATTTAGAATCTATCTCAACAATGCATGATTTAGAATCACAAATAAAAAGTATCAATTGTCATGCCGAAGTATCCAATGTTTTACATACCTTTCCTCTTACACCAAGCTAATTTCAATGTCTAGCTAATCAACTTACTCCTCCGGACGGGCAATCTCTACAATAATTACAATAATGTCATAGTTAGTTAAACTCTTTCACGGCCTTTAAATTCTTAGTTTACTCCAAAATTCTACAGAAATTTTGCCAGCATTTTCCCTCAAATTAAGCTATCCCCGGGCTCCCTCTTGGCCCCATTTTATCAATAACAACAACAACAACAACAACAATACAAGCCTTTTCAAGTTTACAACTTCACTAATTCGCTAACATGTTTCATCTTTTCTCCAAAACTGAAAAACAAAATAGCCTACCTATTTCACACATACTCAACACATTCAAACACTTTTACGTCCTCAAAGAATCCAATTATATCACTCAAATGCCAAACGTAGCCTTAAAACGTTAAAGCGCAACATTTTCATTTTCTTACAAATTTGAAAAATCTGGACAGCCCATTGTTTGTATACATAATTAACCTACTCAATCACTTTTAAATACTCCAAGAATCATAACACAACATTCCAACGCTCAACGCAAACTCCCAACGTTAAAATGCTACAAATAATTACCAATAAAGGCCCCAAACTTTCGGTCAACCTCTCTTTTGCAAACAATCAATTCCTAATACTCTTTTCAACCCCCAAGAACCATTTTTATACCAAACAAACACAATTACAAGGCCCCAAGATAAAACAAGTTCATACACCCATAATTTCAAGAATTTTGAACTCACTATTCCATTTTATAATCTACCTTAAACAAGCAATTTTCATGGTTTTTCTTTCAATTTAATACTCCTCAATACACTTCTAAGCTTCAATTTAACTTAAATATGAAGAAAAGTGACATACCTCAACAACCCTCTTAAAACTTCAAATCTTCGATTCCGAGTTTTCAAGCATTTTCCCGACAAACCAACGCTACCACGATGTTTGGGAGACTCAATATACTAGGCTTGAAGCATCAAATAGTTGAAAGATCAAAAAAATGCGAATTATTTTGGCTTGGGCACTGTTCACGGCAGTGAGCCCTTTTGGAGAAGAACTTTGAGTTTTTTTTTCTAAGTATGGACTTCTTTTTCTTATACAAGGAAGGCTCTATGTATATATAAAAATAAAAGATAAGGCTACACTAAACCTCTTGGTCCCACTTACCATCTAATCCAATCCAAAACTAACAAATACATAAGTTCTAGAACAATATACATTTCTTTGTTAAAATTTACACTTGTCCAAAATTTCTTGAAAGATCTTGGATATATATATGAATGTAGGTGTACACCTATATAAGTTTATACACATAATTATCTTTACAATATTATCTCTTTGTTCCAAAATTTTTAAAATTGACATTTGAGTTCTGAATTTTCCTAAAATTATAACATTGGTCCCAAATTTTGTAATTGATCCAATGCTCAGAAGTATGGGTTCTAACATCCTCCCCCCTTAGGAACATTTGTCCTCGAATGTCATACCGACATCATGCATTCTTATCATCCACAACATCATATCCAACAATGAACAATTTACCATCATATATGGTGCTTGATGAGAAAAAAATGAAGTAGACTCATCCCTGGGCACTGCAATATTACCTGACTATTCTAATACTGGTTCTCCTGGGAACTAAAAATGAGACTAACTTCCTTTTACTGTCAACTTTAATGTAACAAGAAACTAGCCAATTCATATCCGTAATTATATCCAAATCTGTCATATCTAGCTTTATCAAATTAGCCCGAGTACAATGGTCACAAATAGATACTGGAAATTTGTATAAACCTTACTAACAAATAAGTTTACCTATTGGTGTTATAACCTCACAAAGCTCTATTGGTTTCGACTCTTTATTAATGGAACAAGCAACCAACGGAGCAATATACGACAAAGTGAAACCAGGATTAGTCAATACATACATAGCCCAAGGCAAACAAATACTATACCTGTGATAACATTAGGTGATGCCTCTGGGTTCTGTCAACTATGGTTTCGGCCCCACCACGCTAATGGTGACGTACCACTCCCCGTTGGGCATGTGGCTACTAAGGCTGAAGAGGACCCAATAGTTGACTCGATCGCCTGAGCTGACCTGTTTACTCTGCTCCTAACTGGACAATCCCGCAACTGGTGGCCCTGCTGGCGGCATCTGAAACAAGCACCCGTAACACGAGAACACTCCCCAAGGTGCCATTTCCCACAATAAGGACACCGATGTCTAAACGGCCTCGTCTGATTGCTGGAACTTGAACCTGCTTCCTCCAACTTCCTGCTAGAGATCAGCGGGGGTGTACTCCGTACTGGCTAGGGAGAGTACCCACTCTGCCCTTGTTGGGGCAGTCTGTCCCGAAAATTCCCTATCGAACCGGATGACTTGGCCCTCTTGGATGGACCTCTATCATCTGCCCTGTCAATTTGGCGTCCCCGACGACGATCCTCCATGCCCTGGGCATGGGCCTGAATGTGGGCAATATCCATACCAGGTTGGGTAGCTATCACTAAACAACTATCAACGTAATATGAGTCCAACCCCACTATGTATCGATGTATTCGATTTGTCATACTGGCAACATGGGCGGGTGCATACCGGGCTAACGAATCAAATTCTAAACTATACTCTCGGACCGACCGACCCCGCTGTCTCAACGTCAAAAATCTATCCTCCCTGGCACGTCTGATTTCTAAAGGTAGGAAATGGGCCAGGAATACTTCTGTAAATTCACTCCAAATGGCAGGCGGGGGGGGGGCACGTTCACCCCTGGACAACATCCATGCCTCGAACCAATTTGCTGCAACATCTTGAAGTCCGTAAGATGCCAATTCTACTAACTCTGTGTCAGATGCTCCAACCACCCTTAAGGTCCACTGCATTTGTCTAACAAACTCCTGGGGGTCTTCTGAGGGTTTAGACCGCAAGAATTCAGGTGGGCCACATGCCAAGAAATCACGGGCCCGAAAACTAACTCGACGGGCTGCCTGACTGCTCCTAGCTTCCTGCCTGTGGGCCTGACGTGCCATAAGCTAGGTCAATAACTACACTGCTTCCCTCAGCTCTCCGATCTTTGCACCAGGCTAGGGAGTTGGAGGTTCTGCCACCCTAACCTCTGAGGCTGGCGGAGTAGCTGACCCCGCTATCGGGGGTATAGTCTCTAGCTCTCGTTGATCACGAGCCCTAGCAACATCCCGACCTCGTTGGGCCCTACCTACTGCTATGGGCCTACCTCTGTGGCCGTTCGTACCTGTTTCGGTGGCATATCTAAAATCAAAATAATTCCGATTAGGGGGGAAATTATCCTACTAACATCACTCTAACGCACGATCTAAGATCAAACAAAGAGTAACACCCTAAAAGATCAGAAGAAGGGTGACATCCTAAATGTCCTGTAGCCTCCTATTTATAGATGTGGTGCACAACATACCGATAAACAAGACTCTACTAGATACGGTCTGTGGACACTCCGAGGACTAATCTACTCTGATACCACTTCTGTCACGACCCAACCTATGGGCTGTGACTGGTAGCCGATTGGGGCACCCGGACAGTATTGTCAAACTAGATTCAGATTATAACCACTATCTATTTACAGAAATTTTGGCAGAGTTTCCTCTGTTTTACTGACTATTCACCCGCAAACAGAAGATTCTCAGCAACTAGTGCAAACATACAAACATACATACTTATATATGCAGGCCGACAAGGTCACTGCTGCAGTTAAACCGCCCAACAAACATAGCATATGTACATAATATCCAGACTGACAGCTATGTCTCTTATACTCAGCATACATATAAAATATACAAACTTTCTAACAAGACCCATACACACAGGATGTCCACAGACCTCTAATACGAATAAATTGACTCATATGACGGGACAGGGCCCCATCGTACCCTCAACTGAACATAATACAAGGTAATAAAGTAGCCTGTATACCAAAATGGCTCTGGAGCAAAGAAGCTCTTCAAACTGCAAACAGGTGTCCTAAGCTGGTGGCTCGCTACCCTGTGTGTCTATACCTGTGGGCATGAAATGTAGCCCCCGAAGAAAGGGGGTTAGTATTAAAGGTGTATCGAGTATGTAAAGCAGCATGCACAGATTATATATATCAGGATAAGTGTTAAAACAAAATACAGTGATTACTTGTTTACTTAAAATTACTTACGATAAGCGCATACTCAAAGATACGAACATGCTTACAGTGATTACTTGTTTACTTAAAATTACTTACGGTAAGCGCATCTTCAAAGATACGAACATGCTTACTTTCAAAAATCCAACCCAGAGTAATAACTCACCACGGAAATATAGAAGTCAAATGCATATCTATCATCAACAATATTCCCTTTGGTTGTTCAAAATTATCAAACTAAATGCAAGATGCCCAGTGGGCAGACGCACACCTGAAATCTCAAGGTACTTAATTACCAAAACAAATGATGCATAGCAAACAAGACCAAGTATAAAGGCAAATGCATATAGTGCAAAAGTTGGACCGCTCGGGTTATCGAGTTGCGCCCACTGAAGATATATCCTGGACCGCTTGGGGTATTGAGTTGCGTCCACCGAGGATGTTTTTTGGATTGCTCGGGGTATCGAGTTGCGTCCTCTGAGAGTATGAACTAGATCGCTCGGGGTATTGAGTTTGGCCCATCATAGTAATGGCCTGGACCGCTCGGGTTATCGAGTCGCGCCCGGCATCATGCTATTAGTGGGACATATTTCACTTATGTCATGCAAACTACAAGGCAGCATTTTACGCATTCTCCAACAAACTTTTTGCCAACACAGTTGGACAAGTCCTTAAATGTTACAAACAGAACTTGATTCTTAGTTCACAATATTTCATATGCACATAAATTTCATTCAGAACTTCCAGTTCACATAAATGTTTTTTGTGACTATAAGCTAATTAGTCCCCAACTCTCCAAAATCATGTAATTCCCTTACTCATATAATAACATAGCATATGGAATAAGAGAATAGACCAATACGAT
>DF357976.1:14852-30901 GCA_000787875.1 Solanum virginianum | reverse complement strand
TTAGATCTGATTTTTTTGATTTCTGTATTGCTAGTGCCTTGTATATGTGACAACCAATCCTTGGGTGATATTTAACTTTGTGGAGATTTTTCAGCTTTAGTTATTTGCTCTATTTAGTTACTTCCGTACATTATTTCTACTTTTCTTTGGGTTAAGGCTGACCTGTTCTGGTGGAATTAAGCAAGTACCGTGATGTTCCTTTTTGGGTCGTGACAGTTGGTATCAGAGCCCCAAGTTCATAGGTGTTAGAACCTGTATTGCGGTGTATTGGAACCATTACGAAATTTGAGACCAATGTTGTAATT
Source organism: Solanum virginianum (assembly GCA_000787875.1). Taxonomy (NCBI): domain Eukaryota; kingdom Viridiplantae; phylum Streptophyta; class Magnoliopsida; order Solanales; family Solanaceae; genus Solanum; species Solanum virginianum. The sequence continues at coordinate 30,596 of DF357976.1, read as the reverse complement.
TTTAGAAAATTTGAGACTTAAATGTATTTTTAAAAAGTTTAAGACAAGTGAAATTTTTAAAAACTTGAGGGTTAGGAATCATGCGTCCTTCATTGGGCCTTCGTGTGTCCTTAATTGGTTCACGTAGGAAAAGTTTGGGGATCAAAGTGTAAATTTCTAGACTTGGAGTCTAGAAGGATTAAAAGAGTTGTCCCCACCCCATGTGTTTTAATTCTATTGGACCAAGTGGTTGGGGGTGGGGTCTTGTGAGATTTATTAAATACATATGTTGCCTTATCCTTTCTTCAACAAGAACAAGGTCCAACGCTTAGAAAGAAAAAAAAACCTTCCAGGTGAGAACAAGCTACCGCTTGCTACAGTGAAAGAATAGAAATTGTGTTTTTTGATTCTCTTGTTATTTTGATGCTACAAGCCTAGTATATTGGGTCCACCAAGTAGCGTGAAAGCGTTGGTTGGTCAAGAAAACGTCTCATTTTTCGGATTGGGCGATTTGAATTTCTGAAAAAAGTTATAAGGTATGTTGATTTTTATCTTGTTTTAGTTAGAATTAAAGCTTGTATGCATGTTGGTGGGTATTAAATTAAAAGAAAACCATGAAGAATTGCTTGTAAAACATGAATTGTGGGATTGAAGAATTACTTGTAAAACGTGAATTATGAGATTGGGGAAGTTGGGTTCGAAATTGGGGATGAGTATGTTATGAAGTTATATTATTTTAAAACCATATGATTGTGTTTAATTGGCATGAAAATAATCTTTGTGGGGTGGAAGAAGTATTGAAAATTATTTGTATGTATACATGAGGGGTGGTTCGAGTTGGGGTCCCTATAGGAAATATAATGTTATGTTTAACGTTGGGAGTTTACGTTGGGCATTTGAGTGATGTATTATGGTTCTTGGAGTATATAGGAGTACTTGTGTATGGTAATTATGTATATGAATTGTATGCTGCCCAGTTTTATATTTTTGGTAAAAATGAAGTTCGTTAATAAATTTAGTGAAGTTGTGGCCTTGGAAAGGCTTATTGTTTGTTCTTGGGTTGTTGTTATTGATGAATTGGGGCCGAGATGGATTCTTGGGGTGGTCTAGTTTTAGGGGAGGTGCTGGCGAAATTTTTATAAAATTAGGGGCAACTTGGGATTTAAGGCCCGTAAAGGATTTTAACTAATTATGAACGCTATTGTGATTTGTGTAGACGTTGGATGTCCGGAGGGATGAGTTGAAGTGACTTGACATCGGGATTAGTTTGACGAAGGAAGTAAGGTATGTAAATCTTTCTGTCTCTTGGCATGGCTAAGTTAGAAATGGTAAGTGTGATATGTCTTGAAAAAAACCCCATTTCTTTGGAACTCTAGCCCAAATATGCTTTATGTTCGTTGTTGGTCTTTCTTGTGAATAATGAGCTATACACTTATCTTTGGCATCCTTAAGAAAATGCAGGAATGGTATGAGATTGACAGGCAATAAGTTAGTTTGAAAACTAAAAGTTTTAATGGCTCCGAAAATATAAATGTTTGTAATCTTTGAAAGAAAGTCCAAAGTACATTGAAAATCATTTTAAGACTCTTCCTAGTAATTTCCATGACACAAGTAAGATGTGATCCTTCTAATTTAAGCTAGTTTAGTTCCCATCAGCCATGGGACCCACGATATATCTTTCTTGGAAACTTTAACATTTTGTTTAAAGACCTTAGAACAAATACTGTGTTAAGTTCGAATATGAATGTTTTACTATTCTTTTGAGATTTTTAATAATGGTTTTTATGCATATGCTCTCTCTTACGACTCTATTCGTGCCAATTATGATCTTGTTCACCGGTTTTCGGGCCAGTTGTTATCGTGCGTAATATACTATATATAAATATTTTGAAGTTGGCTGGGTACGGTGGGGTCGGCTCGGCCCAAGGGTCGGCTCCGCTTAGTTTGGTGACATGGTGAGATTGGGCCTTTGGTTTGGTAGCTTCATGCCACATTTACTAGGGATTTATGAGTACAGGGACGCCGGCTCACTTATTCTACGTTTGTGATTTGTGTCGGAGATTTCAACTTTCTAGTGTGATGCTGTGGTATGGCGCGAGTTTGGAGGTCGCCATTATTCCTGTACGTTATGCATCTGTTTGAACTTTTGATAACAAAGACATATTTTTGATGTTTGCATATACGTTCAAAGGTCGTCATTGTTCCCGTACGTTATGCATCTGTTTGACATTTTGAAAAATAGAAGAAATACCTGTATTTGATGTTTGCATATAAGTTTGACTCCTATCCCTCTGTTCAGTCTGTTACTTTTATTTATATTTGTACCTTCTGTTTTACATATTTGGTATGTATTTCGTACTGACCCCCTTTGTTTGGAGGGCTGCATTTCATGCCTGCAGGTACAGATGCACAGAGTAGCGGGCCGCCAGCTTAGGATCCTTATCTACCTTTTGAAGAGCTCCTTTGCTTTGGAGCAACTATTTGGTATATATGTTATTTCTTTATTTTGTACTATGTTCTTTTGAGGGTACGACGGGGCCCTATCCCGTCTTTTGATTCAGTCTGTTTGTATAGAGGTCTGTGGGCTCCTGTGAGTGTGGATTTATTTTGTAGTTTGTTCTTTTAGGTGTATGATGGGGCCCTGTCTCATCTTTTGATTCAGTCTGTTTGTATAGAGGTCTGTGGACTCCTGTGAGTGTGGGACATGTCAGTTTGTATATCATGTACGTATGCTGTGTATGTTGGGCGATTTAACCGCAGTGGTGACCTTGTCGGCCCACGTGTATATATATATATGTATGTATTGTATGCTGAGATTTTCTGTGTGCAGGTGGGTAGTCAATAAAATAAAGGAAACTCTGCCGAAATTTCTATAAATGAGTTAGTTATTATAATTAGATTCTGGCTTAGTAGTGGTGTCTGAGTGCCCCAAATGGGTACTAATCACGACCCATAGGTTGGGTCGTGACAATAGGTCTCACGTGTGTATGAGCCAAGTCTAAATAGAGTCTTAAGGATCAGTACAAAGACGTATGTACTTATCTTTAAGAGGCTATAAAACTATTAGGAAATTTCTTTTTATTTATTCTCTATTATCGTGTGTGGTTATCTTCGTTAGTACTGAGTTGTACCTATGTTCTTTTGATAGATGGAAAGGACTAGAGCTACTATTGCAGGTGGTAGAGGTGAGATAGCTCTTGAGACAGATGTTGAGGCCCTTGTTATAGGTAGGGGTAGAGCTCGATGTGGAGGTCGTACTCGTAGAGCAGCACCTAGGAAAGGTCATGCTAGGGAGGTCTATCCAGAGCCTATGATTGACCTTAGAGTGAAACAGGTTCCTTCAAAGCACGTAGCCTCACCTTTGCTGCATGGTAATTTAATAAGGGTGCTGAATATACTTGAGAGTTTTGCTCAGAGTGGTAACTCGACAGGCATGCCAGGCGGTTCTCAAAATGGAGGAGGAGCTCAGACTCTAGATCAGCATCAGGCTCCCATGGTTTGTGGTCTAGTGGAGTAGCCACCATTGGGTCCTAGAGTTGAGACTGATCCTGCACCAGCTGTTGAGGTTTGGGGTGTACCCTTGGCTACATTGACTGAGAATGATCAGCGCTGCTATGAGACATTTAGGAAGATGAACCCACCTTAATTTCAAGGTGGAAAGATAGAGGATACTCATGAGTTTCTGAGTACTTATAGAGAGCTATTGGATACTGTCGGCTTAGCTGAGTCACACGGGGTTTGATATGTTACTCTTCAGCTTCGTGGGCCAGCCAGAAAATGGTAGAGGACATATTTAGGATCTTTGCCCATGAGATCTCTCACGATGTCTTGGGAGATGTTCTCTGGTGTTTTCTATGATTGATTTATCCCTTTGAGTGTGAGGGAAGAGAGTCATTTGAGGTTTGAGAGTCTGAGACAGAATGACTTATTAGTCACAGAGTATGAGACTTGCAACTGTCAGTTATCTAGACATGTTGTTGCCATTATTCCAGATGAGACAGAGAAAGTTCGTAGGTTTATGAGAGGATTAACCTATTCTATTCAATAGGCAGTATTTAAAGTATTGAGAGATAGAGCCTTTTTCTAGTCTGTTGTGAGTGCGGCTAAGGAGGCAGAGCTGATGGAGAGAGAAGAGTTTGGGGACCTCAAGAGGGCCCGCGCATTAGGCCAATTTTCTGGTGCCTCATCTGGAGGTAGAGGGTCTTATAGAGGGGGTGGCTCATCCCAGTGTCGAGGGCCAGTTCATGCATCATTAACTGCTTCTGGGGGTGGTCAGTCACATCGTGGATTTATAGGGCGAGACAACTATAGTAGTTCTTTAGGATCAGTATATCAGTCCCAGAGTCAAAGATTTTATAATGGTTGTGGAGATCCCAATCACATGATATAATAGTGTCCCTCAATGAGGGGACAAGGAAGTCCCCATCTCAGTTCTTCCATTCAGACTAGACCACTGGCACCACCACCCTTCAAGGGTCGAGGCAGAGCTCAGACAAATAGAGGTGGTCGTACTTCAGGCAAAGGGGCAAGTGGTGCCATAGTTTCGCAGGCTGGGGGTAGAGGCATTGCTCAAATAGGTGGTGGTAGCGAATCACATTGTTATACATTTCCAAGGAAGCCGAAGGCAGAGGCTTCTGATGCAGTCATCATAGGTATTATCCCAGTTTGTCATCAATCTGCATCTATATTATTTGATCCTGGATCTACCTACTCCTATGTGTCATCCTACTTTTCATCTGGGTTCAACTTGCTATTTGATCAAATGCCTGTACCCATTCATGTTTCTACACCAGTAGGTGAGCCTTTAGTGGTGGATCGAGTCTATCGATCCTTTCTTGTTTCACTGTCTGGGTATGATACTTGGATAGATATGATTATTCTAGAGATGGTAGATTTTGATGTTATCTTAGGGATAGATTGGCTTTCCCCATATCATGTTATTCTTGATTGTTATGCAAAAATGGTGGCCTTAGCCATGCCCGAGGTACCAAAGATTGAGTGGAAGGGTGGTAGTGGTTCTTATCCAAGCAAAGTCATATCTTACATTCATGCTCAGAAATTGATTGATAGGGGGTGTTTGTCTTACTTGGCTTTCATTTGGGATACTAATGTTGACCCAACTTCTATGGAGTCTATTGCTGTGGTTCAAGAGTTTGTCGATGTGTTTCCTACTAACCTTCCAGTTATTCCTCCAGATAGGGATATTGACCTTCCTATTACTAGAGCTGGGCACAAAGCCCATCTCTATCCCTTTATATCGAATGGCTCCAGCGAAATTGAAGGAATTAAAAGACCAACTTCAAGATCTGCTGAGCAAAGGGTTTATTCGTCCTAGTGTGTCACTTCGGTGTGCCCCAGTCTTGTTTGTGAGAAAGAAAGATGGGTCCATGAGGATGTGTATTGATTACAAGCAGCTGAACAAAGTGACTGGCAAGAACAAATATCCTCTTCCTCGTATTTATGACTTGTTTGATCAGCTTCACGGAACAACTTTATTCTCTAAGATTGACTTGAGGTCTGGTTATCATTAGTTGAGGATTAGAGAATCAGATATCCCTAAGTCAACTTTTTAAACTGGTTATGGCCACTATGAGTTTTTGCTGATGTCTTTTGGGTTAACTAATACCCCTACAACGTTCATGGAGCTAATAATAGGGTGTTTCATCATACTTAGATTCTTTCATGATAGTACTCATTGATGATATCTTTGGTGTGTTCCAAGACTAAGGCTGATCATGTTCGTCACTTAAGGATAGTACTACAGAGGTTGAGAGAGGAAAAGTTATGTGCAAAATTCTCCAAATGTGAGTTCTGGCTTGATTTAGTGGTATTCTTAGGGCATCTGGTATCCAAGGAGGGGATTAGAGTGGATCCAACTAATGTTGAGGCAGTTAGAGGTTAGACAAAGCCCACTTCAACTACTAAGATTCATAGTTTTATAGGGTTAGCCGGGTATTATTGACGGTTCATTCAGGGTTTTTCTTCCATTGCAGCCCCATTGACCAGGTTAACTCAGAAAAATATAGTTTTTCATTGGTCAGATGAGTGTGAGGCAAGCTTCCAAAAGCTCAAGACTTTGTTGACCTCAACTCCCATTCTAACACTACCTAAGGCAGGTGTGGAGTTTACAGTATATTGTGATTCTTCAGGAGTGGGTTTGGGTGGTGTATTGATGCAAAAGGGTATAATGATTGCCTATGCTTCTAGACAATTGAAGGTTCATGAGAAGAACTATCCTATCATGACTTAGAGCTAGCAACTGTGATTTTTGTGCTTAAGTTGTGGTGTCATTACTTATATAGTGTACATTATGAGGTCTTTACTGATCATAGGAGTCTTCAGTATATATTCAGTTAAAGGGATCTGAACTTGAGGCAGCATAGGTGGATAGAGTTGCTAAAGGACTTTGATTTGACCATCTTACATCATCCGAGTAAGGCTAATGTGGTGGCTAACGCCTTGAGTAGAAAGACTTCTAGCATGGGGAGTCGAGCTGCAATTCGAGTGGATGAGCAACCTTTTGCTAGGGATGTTCAGCGTCTAGCTAATGGCCTAGTCAGGTTACAACTTTCTGATGAGGGTGGTGTACTTTCTTTCATTGAGGCTCATTCTTCCTTGATGGACCAGATTCAAGAGCGAAAGTTTGAAGATGAGAAGTTGTGTCTCATCAGAGACAAAGTGACCAGAGGGGAGGCTAAGGAAGCAGTGCTTGATCCTGATGGTGTTCTGAGGATTGGAGGTTGAGTTTGTGTACCTAAGGTGGGTGACTTGATTAGATTGATTCTTGAGGAGGCTCATTGTACTCGTTATTCTATTCATCCAAGAGCAGCGAAGATGTATCATGACCTGAGTCAGCACTATTTATGGTGTGGTATGAAAAACCATATTTTTGAGTTAGTGGCTAAGTGTTTGACTTGTCAGAAGGTTAAGTGTGAGCACCAGCAACGGGAGGTGAGTTTCAGAGGATGCCCATTCCTACATGGAAGTGGGAGTGGATCACCATGGATTTTGTAGTGGGCTTGCCCACTACTGTGGGTGGCTATGACTCTTTGAAATATTTTGATGTATTAGAGAAAGGAAACACATTGGTGGATTAGCTAGCTTGGCATTGGTTCTTCAAGTGAGGTAAGTTATGTTGTGGATCGATTAACTAAGTCTACACTTTTCATTCCGGTCAAGGTTAAGTATACAGTAGAGAAGTTAGCTGAGCTTTACATCAGTCAGATAATTAGATTGCATTGTTTGCCCGTTCCTATCATTTCTGATCGGGGTTCACTCTTCACTTCATAGTTTTGGAGGGCCTTGCAGCATGGTCTAGGTACTCAACTGGATATGAGTTCAGCCTTTCACCCTCAAACAGACAAATAGTTTGAGTGGACTATTCAGGTGTTAGAGGACATGCTTCGAGCATGTGTGATTGACTTTGTTGCCCATTGGGACTAACACTTTACCTTAACAGAGTTTGCCTATAATAATAGTTATCACTCCAGTATTCAGATGGCTCCGTTCGAGGCTTTATATGGTAGACGGTGTAGATCTTGAGACAGACTCATTAGATACAGACTTTCTTAGAGATGCTATGGAGCAGGTCCGTATGATTCAGGATAAGTTGTTGACTGCTCAGAGTCGATAGAAGAGTTATGCAGATAGGAGGGTTCGAGCACTAGAGTTTATAGAGGGAGATCATGTTTGGCTTATAGTATCGCCTATGAAGGATGTTATGCGGTTCGGTAAGAAAGAAAAGCTGAGTCCTTAATTTATTGGCCCATTTGAGATTTTTGGAGCGAGTTGGAGAGGTAGCCTATATATTAGCCGTGCCACCTAGCTTATCATCTGTACATCTCGTGTTTCATATCTCCATACCTTGGAAGCATATGCTGGACGAGTCTCATATACTCTCATTTGATTCGGTGTTGTTGAGTCCAAACTTGTCATTTGAGGAGCCTATAGCTATATTCGATAGACAGGTCCAAAAGCTTAGAAACAAAGAGATTGTCTCCGTGAAGGTGCAATGGAAGAATTGTCTAGTTAGAGAGGCGATTTGGGAGACAGACTTTGACATGTGTGCTAAATATCCTCATCTTTTTTAAGCTTCAGGTACTTTCTTCTACCTTATGTTAGAGGATGAACATGGTTTTTAGTGGTGGATAATGTAATGACCTGTTAGGTCATTTTGAGAATTAGTTCTCTTGATTTACTAAAAGATTTATCTCGTAAAATTTTAAATAGAAACTTTGGACTATTTAATAACTAAGACTATTTAATTTGTGGGTAAGTTTGAATAATTTATATAATGATGGGTTAAATATTAATTTGTTTAAAATCCTATATCCCTTGTCCATGTATATTAGAATAAGCCAATAGGGTTATATGCGGTACATAATTGTTTTAGAAAGGAACGAGTGCGAGGAACTGAAAATAGGGGAAAACCTCACGTTTACGGTATGTTTTCTATAGAAATTTGTTTCTTCCAAGTTGTCCCTACATGATAGAATACTAAGGGACAATAGTTTATTTCACATTTATTTCTGGGTCTAATGTCTAAAGCAACAATTGTTGTTTGACACGTGTGAGGGTTTCAAAAATCAAAGCTTATAATTTGAGATATGTGGCAGTGATATTGACTTGGAGAAACATGAGATTTGAGTGGTCATCTTGTGTAGTGATGGCTACTAAATGAAGTACTCATTGGGATTAATGTATATGGGATGCAAATTGAAATCTTTATTTTTTGCTACTACTCGAGTTTTGAGTTCTCTTTTTTATTGCTAATTTACCAAATAACAAGTAATGAATATAATTAGGTAGAAATTCTTAATTTTTATGATTTCCAGGCATGTAACATGGTGTCATTATTATGGTTATCATCATCATCATCATTATTATGGTTGTCATTATGATTATCATTATTATGATTATCATTATGATTATCAACATGATTATCATGATTATGATTATTATGATTATTATTATTATTATTATTATTATTATTATTATTATTATTATTATTATTATTATTATTATTATTATTATTATTATTATTATTATTATAATTGGGTGATTATTGGGGTCTAGGTTAGACATATAGCAATATGGGTGTCTATAGACTCATTTTCTTATGAATATCATATATTTGATGGATTTGAAATATTTTGATGTATTAGAGAAAGGAAACACATTGGTGGATTAGCTAGCTTGGCATTGGTTCTTCAAGTGAGGTAAATATGTTTGATAGATTTGAAACGTTCGGAGATATTGAAGAAAGGAAAAACAGTCGTGAACTAGGTTGCTTGACTTCGTTTCTTCAGTCGAGGTAGGTTATAGTTTGTTTTATCTAATAGAGAGACTCTTAATAGCGATTGATAGTCATTGAGTAAAGCTGTGATATTTTATATGCACTTAATTGTTGTGATTTGGTTGACTAATATATTGTTGTGATTGGTATGCAATCCCAAGACCATGAATCCCATAATCTTGATCTTGATCTCTCAAAGTGATGCGTTGAATAAAGAAGCCTTGATGAAACATAGGTAATGAAGTAAGAAGTAATGATAAAGAATAATGAATTGGATGTACATATTTAGCACTAGACCATAAGCTTGAACTTTAGGTGAGTATTGGGTGTCACCTTTTGACACATATATGTTATAGGATCGGGTGTCACGTGCCGACATATATATATTATAGAATCGGGTGTCACGTGTCGATATATATATATATATATTATAGGATCGGGTGTCACGTTCTGACACATATATATTATAGGATCGGGTGCTATGTTCCGGCATGATAATAATGAAGGAAAATATTTTAAAATAATTTAATATACTTAATTTCAAAGAACCTTCTCCCTAAAGAATTGTGATGCGGAGGTCTGATTCTTCGTGTGTATTATTGATATCGTTGATTGGTTGTGTACTTGTCTCTTGTTGTTGCCACATGTTAAGTGTTATAGTTGATTTTTTGCTATTATTTTATGCATACTAATTTCTATCTAGAGTCGGCCGATGATACCTACTCAGTACACGTGGCTTGTACTTAGTACACGTGGCTTGTACTGACTCCTACATGTATTTTTCTTTGTTTTGCTTTTGTGGAGTGTAGTGAGTGTTCCATTGACTTCGACTCGCCCTCAGCTCTAGACGATCATCGGTGTATCAGATTTTAGGGTGAGCTAACCTTCTTGCTCGTGTTGGATTCTATCAATTATGGCATGATGTCCTTAGTTTTCGAACATAGACTATTTTATTTATCTATTTTGGTGCTGCTACTCGTGACTTAGTATTTACGATTAAATGTCCTTGATGAGATGACTTTCAAGTTTTGGGAAAACGATATGTAATAGACTTAGTGCTTTTGCTATTCTTTGTTTCATAACTTGAACTACTAATATTAGTTGGCATTTGTATCATTGGTTCTCCCACTTAGGAGGTTCGGTGTGGGTGCCACTCATATCCCATTTTGGGTTGTGACAAACTTTGTATCAGAGTCTTAGGTTCAATGATCTCATCACACAAAAACTGGTCTAATAGAGTCTTGCGGAATGGTACGGGGACGCCTTTGGTTTTCTTCGAGATCTACAAGACCTTAGGAAAGCTCCCTTCTTTATTTCTTTCATGCTATTACTTGAATCCAATTGGTATCCAGGTGATACCAATTGGTATCTGGTCTTTTTCATTCTCTTTCGTAGTTGTTAGAACTAGAGAAACATACAAATATTGTAGCTCTTCATATGGATGCATCCTTGGAGATAAAAATATTTCCTTGATTGTGTCTAAGCCGTGAGGACTAGTAACCAACATGATCTCTTTGCTAAGTTCTTAAAGTTTAAACTCTCAATCTTTAGGGATATTAAATCTAAGGATGCTTATGATTTTCTTATCGATTGTAATGAGTTTCAGAAAGTAAAGAGACAACATTAGGCTTGAAAGGATCTAACTAGCATGCTTGAGTTTATTAATCTGAAATAATGCACTCTTATTCATAAAAATTATGCATTTGAGCTAGAGCTAGATATGATGTACTTTTGGATTCTATTCTCCAAACCATTCTTTAGATGTCATCCTTGAAAGGATAGCTAAATTATACCTATGAATATTTAGTAGTATTTGATCCCCCTTGAGTGAAAGTGATTGAAGGCTTTTGTAAATCATAAGTGACAGAATAATCCTAAAGTTAGAAAAATACAAAAACCATGAAGAATGGGAATAGTAGATGATTGAAGTAGATAGCTAAGAGTCACAGAGGTGATAAGTTAAGAAGTGAGATGATAGTCAAGTTTCTCCCGAGTTTTGGTTAAAAAGTAGTAAGCATCATCTAACCTTCAGGATAGAAGGTAGAAGAAGAGTTGTTAGTGAGTATGAGACGGAGTACACTTGAATAAGAATTGAGTTGATGTTGCCATGTCATTTTGTTAGAAAAAAAACTCAAGTATATAGGTTGAATAAAAAAGCATAGAGCATAAGGTTGTACATCTATACTAGGCTCATGATTTTGAAAGAAAGAGTAATATGAGATTTATAGAGTTACAAACTTAACTAGGTAAAGAGGTATAATAAATAAGATAGATACTACTTAACTTATGAAATGGAGTGTGATGATAGACCATACTTAGACATACTGTAAGACAAAGGTTGAAATCTTATCATGAGATTTAGTCTCTTAACATCTCTTGATTTTATCTAATAGTTTATAGCTAGTATAATATGTAAAGAGTATGGATGTACATATTTAGCACTAGACCATAAGCTTGAACTTTAGGTGAGTATTTTAAAAAGGGGGATAGCATGACGAGAGTGATACTATTAGTTGACGATTTACTATAGTAGACTTGACATAGCATAAGCGAGAAATTAAATTGTTGACTTGAAAGAAATGTGATGTTATGAGTATGGTGAATATGACCTTTAGGTGAAAATAGTGATTTGAGGATAAGTCATTAGATAAGCAAAAGACCTAAGATGTATATCCAAATAGTATATAATTGTGTAAAATTATAAGCTTATGATTTAGTATGGGTACCTAGATAGTATATATGATTTGTCAATATGGAGTATACTGATGTAACCATTCTTTATTACCCTTAAGAGTTAGGTTAAAGGGGGTTAACTATAGATAATGAGGAGCCTCCCACTATAGTCTAAGTTTTCTTTAGTTAGATGCATGTGAACATAGAAGATGAGTGTTGGCAGACCAAAAAGGAAGGTGTTAGATTATAAGAGCTATAAAAAATACTATTATACTAATAAGAGAAACATATATAGGAAGATGTCTATAAATATAGAAGAAAGTTAAAACTGGTGGATCTTTACTATAACTAATGCATTAGTGGTGAAATATATTTTAAGAATTTTAAATAAGAAGTGGTGATTTCATATAAGGACAAGGGAATGCATCAATATTATAAGGATAAGTTTATGGGTAAATAAAGTCCTAATGAGTAACTTGGGGGAAGGCAAAGAAGGATTTTAGTAGGAGAGGACATAAAAATTGAGTTAGTCCTTTGGATTCTATTGGTATAACTGGATTTAATATATCATGTTGATGATAAGGTTGGGTTCAAAATGATGGCAATGGCTACTGAGCATAATGATAATAGAAATTTGTAATGGATTATGATGAGAATGCAATCATATGATAAAAAAATTTGTTAAATGAATTTGATATGGTAATAATGACTTGTGGATCTTTAAAGTTATGAATTACTACTATTTGATTAGTAACGTGATTGAATGAAAAGATGTAGAATGTGTTGAGACACTGCTCAAATAGAATTAAAGAGAGCTAGAGTAAGAAAAATGAATAAAATTAATGAGATGTAGGTTAGCCTTTAGAAAGATACATGAACAAAGTCATTCATTCTAATGGTCAAGGTTAAGGATGTATCTTCTGAGAGATTGGAGGATTGAATTAAGAGATTCATGATTCCATTTATTTTGCTTTGGGTATAGTGATAATATTACGCTTCATTGATCTAAGTTAGAAAACTATTGCGTAATATTTTAAAAAAGAAAAATCTATATATGTGCTGCTAGAATATGACAATAAGCTCTTTTTGTTATTTTGAGTATGATAAATTGGTACATTTAAATTTTTGTAAAGGATATGATAAGGTCGATAAAGAGGTAATAAATAATAAGTTAAGACACATGAATTCATAATGATTTTTACGGTATGAGTTAATATTGACATATAAGGGAAATTGAGTTATATAATTGGAGTTAGAATTCAAGTTCTTCATAGTGAGTCTATGTTCATGGTGATATATTTTGTCAAGGTATAAATTGGTAAAGTATAAAGTGATTGAATTATAGTAGATGTAGAACGATTAAAAGGACTTATGAATGATTTGCATTGTAAAGTTATTGTAACTACTAAGGCACCTAAGGAAGGGTGCTATTTAAAGTTTTCGTTTAGAGTATGAGAAAAAAATATATCATGAGTTATTGGTCAAAGGATATGATTGGTGGAAAAGTTAGTTAAAGGAATAAAAATCAGATATATTGAACAGCTTAATATTTTTGAAATTGAAGTTATGAAAGGAATCTAAGAAAAGTGAAGAATACGATATCTTGTATAGATCTTTTGTTTGAAATTGAAGGTAATATGAATTTTCACCTTGGGGGTCTACATGATTATTAAGAATTTTGAGGCAATTGAAACTATTCTATTATTGTGACTACAAATACTATTGTTATGCTCTCTTGCTAAAGTAAGGTGCTTATGGAGACTCAATCATTCTAGATATGATAGAGTAGATGTTGCTTTGGAGCAATTGAAGTTTTTCAGTAATTCTACAAGTATTATCTTGATCATAAAAGAATTTATAGAAGAGCAACCATAAATACTTATAGTTGTCCGCCAGTCTTAAGATTCATCTCATTATTGAGGATATGTTCTGACTATATATGATTGAATGTAGGGCATGTTGAGTCTAGCTCTACTGCTCTTAAGGGTTATTTACAGGCACTGGTATTGAACTATTATTTTTGATAGTGTTGTTAGAGGTTCTATATGTTTGAATTTATCGCTTACTAAGTAGGTGCTTGATCAATTCCTTCATTGAGTTAGAAAAATTTAATTTTTTATGATGCAAAATTTAATTTTCTATGATGCGTATCCAATCTCTAAAGATCATATTTTATAATTTAAGTTGTGAGCAGAGTTGATTGCAAGAATGCAATCTTGACAAGATTGGTGATGGTTTTTGCATCATGAGTGAGAGGTGGATGGTTCAAGTTCATTTCTGATTATAGTTGATACTATCATATCATAATTGTAACAACTTGTTAAGTCATTTGGAAATATAGAGTATCATATGTTATAAAAGATTTATCTTATAAATTTTAAAGGGCCTTTTTGCACTATTCAATAAATTTTGGAGCTATGTATGTTATAAAAGATTTATCTTATAAATTTTAAAGGGGTTTTTTGCACTATTCAATAAATTTTGTTATTTCATTGAGGGGTAACTTTAAATAATTAATTTAATTTATGGACCAAAGTGAGTATTTATTTTAAAACCTATATCATTTATTTTATATTCATAAAAAAATAGTAGTAGGAGTTATCTTTTATATATATACATATATAAAACAGGTTTAGAAAAATGTATATATATTATAAGTAGAAGAGTTGAGCAGCATCCCTATCAAAAAGAACCAAGAAATTGACGAAGAACGGAAGCCACGAGCGAGCAGTTGAGGAGTATCCAGGTAAATCATTTTGTTTTCAGGGAAGACTTCTTATCATATGCATAAATGGGGGCTTAGTAATATGTGTCATATATATATATATATATATATATATATATATTATATTATATTATATTGACATAAGGGTGGAATATATATATGGAAAATTATTGGTGAGAAGTAATGTAGTAGTGTATTGGTATTTCTGCAAACTTGTTCTACCCCTATTTTCTCTAAAAATTATTATTATATTGTTAAGTGGGTAGAATTCAAAATATGAAGTTAATCTTGTAAATTGAATTGCAGCACCCTATTATGTATTATTTCTCCCTATTATGTATTACCATATTATTTTAAAAGTTAAAGATCAACCTGTTAGAACCCGTATATTGGTGTTTTGGAAATCATTCCGAACTTTTGGACCAACATTGTAATTTTCGGAAAACTTGACACTGAAGTGTATTTTGAAGAAATTGTGAATTTAAGTTGGAACTTTCATATACGTATGTGTGCATAAACCTATATTATATATACATACATATATGTTACAAGAGGGATCACAAGACATTTCTTCCTTTACCAACACTTAGAAAAAAATGTCTTCTTTGATGACCAGTAGCAACCCCTAGGGGTTGCTACAGTAAAACCAAGACATTTGTTGTTTCACCAACACTTAGAAAAAAATGGCTTCTTTGATGAACAGTAGCAACCCCTATGGGTTGCTACAGTAAAACCAAAAAAATTTGTGGTTTTGCTTCTTCTTCCAAATTTAAGGCTTCAAGCCTAGTATATTGGATCCCCCAAGCATCGTAGTAGCTTTGGTTTGGCAAGAAAACGCGTGGAAATTCCGAATTGAAGTTTTGAAGTTGTGAAAGGGTTGTGAAGGTAAGTTAAATTTTCCTTTCTTTTGAGTTAAATTTGAGCTTGTATAGGGTTTGGGGATTGTTAAATTGGTAGAATAACCAAGAAAGTTGGTTTGATTAAGTGAGTTTTAAGCTTGTAAGTTATTGGGTTAGAAATGGGATATATGAATGTAAATGAGATTTTGTTGTCTTAAAATCATGTGTGTGTG